>JASAND010030791.1:0-10735 GCA_030248195.1 Trissonchulus latispiculum
CGCGCATACATTCTGCGGTTTGGCAGCTGTGGTCCGCTCCGACAATCACGACGTCTTTTGGCATCGTAGCAGCATTTTATAGCGGATTATGTGCCATTCAAAACTAAGTTAAACCAATATTCCAAAGAACATTTCCAAATTTCCTATCTGTTTGAATTCACGGCATTGTTTCTATAATTTGGAATTGTCGAAAATTGGACTTTCTTTTTTTGTCTAAAATGAAACAACCTAGATATCATTCACTACCAGCTACTGAAGTGTACTAAAGATAAGGAATGACTGCTCATGCCCTACTACACGCTATAATAGCCCTAAATATCCCCTCCAAACACGTTTAATTTAATCTAATACGCAAACCAAAACTGTACTGGGCTCAACGAGAATTTTTGAATAGTTGTAATCGGGACCAGGCAACTCTGTCCAACAATATTTGCACTGATGGGAAATGTCGAGGTTTTAAGCTGGATTGCTCAGATGTTGTTATTCTTTACGTTGTGTTATGTCCGTTAAATTTCAACTTGATTCTGCTGTATTTTGCTCAAAAGGGATCACCGCCTTGACCCCCAACTCCTCCATAATTTCTTATCCGTTCTCCATTCCTTGTTACATCATTTCAGGAGCATTGACGTTTACAAATTGGCAGAGGAATTGTGTCAGAAAAATCTGCTCCACAGTTGTCCAGAAAATCTGGAAAGAATCAAGAACGGAGAAGAGCCTTATTAGGAATCTTCTAGTCAAGCTACAGTTTCCCATTTCTTCTGCACGTAAGCGTTGACGTTTTCTCTTGCAGCTGCGCACGTTCACATTAACTGTTCTTGCAAAGCAAAGGAATCCCGATGAAAATACCCAGAATATTTTAATTTTGCTAGACTTCGCAGTGCTGTACAAACGTTGTATTGTCGAGTATTGTTATCGTCTGTTGACTATAAGCGACAGGGCCTAAAATTCAGAAAATGTAGCCAAGTGTTCGTTCTGATGCAGCCTTGCTCAAGTTTTACATGGGCTCCTATTTGGAATTGGTGCAGAGCGTTGCACATGCATATTTTTTATTATCGCGTTCACTGTTCAGTTACTTAATTCGATCAAATAATAGTTTATATTGTTTTGGAGTGGTGTAGAGCAAGTGATTCTCCCGTTCCCTAGTTCTTGTTCAACGGATTTAACTTGGATGATTATATTATTTGTACATTGCTTTGTATGATGGATTTTCTTTTGTTTATTTCAGGTGTGAATGATGTGGTAGTGAACTGTTCAGACTAGTACCGTTTTTATAAACATTTGGACATTTTATGTAGCTGTAATGTGTTGGTTTTTGTACCACCCGTTCCAGAAGAAAGCAGCCAGACATCGTGTTTATGATACTATATTATGTCTATAATTGTATGTAGCTCTAGAAAGCACCTCGTGTGTGAAAGCGCATCGAATTTGTTCACATCTGAGTTGGTGAAGTTTGACTGTGACGATTCTTTCGGTTTTCGGTATTTCAGAATTTTCCGGTCTTGCTTACTTTTCGTGAAAGCATGAACATCAACGTTGTTGAAAAGTGTTTGACTTAATCGACTATTGGGGTTGCTTTCTGTGTCTTTGATATCGGAGTAGACGAGTTTGTATTTGCAATGTACTAGATTAAATTAAAAGTGTTTGGAGTGGATATTTAGGGTCATTGTAGTGTGTAGTAGGGTATGACCAGTCATTCCTTATCTTTAGTACACTTCAGTAGCTGGTAGTGAATGATATCTAGGTTGTTTCATTTTAGACAAAAAAGAAAGTCCAATTTTCGACAATTCCAAATTATAAAACTGAGGCGGAGGCAAACAGATAGGAAATTTGGAATTGTTCTTTGGAATATTGGTTTAACTTAGTTTTGAATGGCATATAACTGGATATAAAACTTATACGATGCCAAAGACGTCGTGATTGTCCGGGCGGACCACTGCTGCCAAACCGCAGAATGTATGCGGAAAGCTATTTGTGACCGATAAGGAGGCAGGGCACCTAAAGCTAATGCGAAACAATTTGTTTCCTGAACGCTCCTAACAGAATGCCCGTTTAATTTCTGCAGCCACCTTTTAAATCTGTAATTTTTAATGTGGATGATCTTCGCATTCCGCCATCTTAAGTCACTATTGGTCTGACTAAGATGCTGATCGATCTTGGTTGATCCGTCTGACTAATGTGCCATAATGGGTTAGCGCGATTGGGCTACCCGTGGGACGACTGAGAGCAGGCATGCACTGTGTTGGGCAATTGGCGCACATTAGCTGGTTAGGGATCAGGTTTTCTGTCGGTGTTTATCTGTCCGTCTCCAGTCCACCTTGACTGGAATGTGCATCGTAATTATATTGAAATGAATCTCATTTCACCAGGAGTATTATGCAAGCGTATGCCACTATGCCCTCTCTCTCTGTTATCAGAGTAAAAATTGCTCTGTTCTGTAATGGCAAATCAGTACCTGGTCGAAGCGGGGGTTCGCTCACTCGCTCTAATGTGCTTAGCGAAGTTTGTGCCTGCTTCGAGCTTTAGAACGTAAGCATAGCTCGCAAAATCTTTGAAGTGCTGAATCTAATTTCGCGAGGTGGGTAGTGTTGGGATTGGCCTAAATTTTCCTTGGTTGGCTTGGCTTGGCCGGAGTTTAAAGTTGGCCAGCCAATTGGCCGTTGGCCGCTGGTTGGCCGTAGGCTGTAAGTCATTGGCGTTTGTTTAGCTAGTTGCCAACGCTGGATAATGGAATTTACTATTTTTATTCGTCTACCCTGCTTAATTTACTTCAACTTAATTAAACGTTATTCAAAATGCTTTTTCCAAACTCTAGCTCCAATCCGCGATAATTCTGTTTAATTTTGCTGGAGGTCTACAATGAATTGATGAGACGTTAACCACTAGACAAATTTAAAAACTAAGTTGTTAGCACAATTAAAATTTGCATGCAATTAGCAAATTTTATTGAAAAGTAATTGTAACTACGATAAATTAGTACGGACGTATTGCAAAGTTGGAGCTAAGTGTCAACATGATAACATGTAGGTAAACTGAAAATCTGTAGTAATGTATCTAATGTAACGATTATAATGCAATGAATATATACGTTGTGCGCGATATTATGCAGCAAAATTAAATTCTGCAACACAGTTGAATCCAGCAACACACAAAATCAGTAAATATGAGCTTCACCAGCAGTCGGCCGGCCAAGCCAACTGGCTGAGGTTTTTTCGGCCAACGGCCAATGGCTTGGCCGGCCATTGGCCAGCCGTTGGCCGCATCGGCCAACGCACAACACTAGAAGTGGGACAGCCGTTAGCGAACAAAGCATAAGTTTTGCTCTGATAACAGAGAGAATGCCTAATGGTTATGTACTCTAGATTCGACTAAGAGTGCTGGACAGTGAACGCCTACCTAACCGACAATTTTCAGGGATCGACCTGTTGTATGTGTGTGAAGTGCTTGAGGATGGTCGACCAAATCAGAGCAGTCACCTCTGGCGTCCGCCGGCTCGTCGTTTAAAGAAGGTCAATTCAAATCTGTAGGCCTCTGCATGGCTGCCCAGCTTCTGGTTTTATCAAGAGTAGTTTTATTAATTAAAAAGCCTTCTTGTAGGCTAACATTTCCTACAATTTCAATAAGAAAACAAGAAAAATTAGCAATAACATTTGAAGGAAACCGTAACTGCTATACTCGGCAAACTGGTAGTCTGGTGGCAGTCCTGACATCTACTGATCTTTCAAAACCTAAAAAATCGGCTTCTTTTGATGAATTTTGATTTTTTCTAATTTCTTTTTCAACCAAAGGAAAGTTCATGCCGGTTTTCATTGATCTTGTTAAAAGCTTACAGAATATACAAATTACAAGCAGTTGACGGTCAGACTTATTGGAACCAGAAACCAGTTTTCAATGATCGTACAAATTTGTAGTCCAGCCAGACCAACCAGACGAAAATATCACGTAGTGAGAATTTTAGATAAACTTTTACTAGAAGAAACACGCCGTCTCAAACGTGTGGTACTCGCATTGGCACTGCTTGTTTGCCGGGTAGACCCTGTCACGACTCACGTTGCAGTTCTTCCCCCGGTGTAAATATTTTCCCCGAAAAAACTACACCGTTGATATAAGCCGTATATGATTATTTTACCGTACTCTCCTCCTCCTGAGGTTTCCAAAAATGTATTCTTTAGATAGACTAACTTCGAAGATTAACTCTGGACAGATGCTCAGTGCTCGGTTCCAGGATTTTTTGGTCAGACTTTAGTTGTACTATTTAGGAACTAGTCATTTGACGGAAAATTAGCCCATCCATGTCCCAAACATATGCGCCCGATTGCACCAAATGTTTCTACGTAAAATCTAATTATCTTAAAATCTTATTAGCTAGAAAGATTTTAACATTAAACACATTTTCCATTGCACCAAAATGTTTTTGCGTAAAATCTTTTTAACTTCTATTTAAAATCTGTTTTACTAAAATCTAATTAAGGGTCACGTGACTAAAACAGCCTATCAGACACCGAGCGGCAGCTTTGAAGTAGTTGCTCTGTCCAATGATAATATACTAATGTCACGACAGTGTGAAACTGTTATTAAAATTTAATTATTCGTGTTTCAAAACTTTATTTCTTTCTCTTTACGTTCTTTAGTTAGGTTAGGCAAGGTTAGCCTTAGCTTGACTATCAGCAACGCTACGATTTTGCTTATTTGATGATAGCAAATTGTGGCAGCCTACTGTTCATATCAGTGACTGTTATGAATGCAGCCTTTTTTCAGGATTTCATTTAGTAAGCTATTACATCAACCAAAAATTGTTTCTGTGCAAACTTGAACAAAAAATGAATCTCCAAATTTTGAGTTTATTAGATTTATTTGCACATAAACATACAAACTAAATTAATCGCTCAAGAAAAATAATGGATAAAAATATATACAGTGAAAACTCCCAAAAAATTCATGCAAATTGCTAGATTTTCACGTTAAACAGATTTTAAACATGGTATGAGGCATGTTTAAAATCTAATTAACTTTCAATAGGTAATCAGATTTTAAACAGATAGATTTTAAATGTATTTAAGTTGGTGCAATGCTCTGTTCGCTTAGATATATTTAAGATCTGTTTAAAATCTAATTTAGCTAATTAGATTTTAAACACATTTGGTGCAATCGGGTGATGGTATCGTAAAAATCTTCTCATTTCGTCAAAAATGGCGATAGTTATTCAATTTTTTCGATTTTCAAAATCCTTTGATCTTTGCCGCTTTTCCAAATTTGACTGGCGATTACTCGCGACTCACTCAATGAAAAAATTTTCAAGTGGATTTTCAGTGTAACCTTTATCTGACCTGTGTGCTGTTTCAAAATTTGAAAGTCGAATTTTTTCGAGAAATACACTTTTTGACCCAAAATTTCGGCAATGCGAATCTACCAAAAGTGAGTAAAAATAGCATAATCATAGTTTAATCTGAGCTGAATCCAACGATATAAAGTTTTCGTAGCTACAGCTTACATTACGCCCGCCATGAATTTTTGAACAATTTCCTTATTTGAGCTGATTTTTGGCAAGTTGTGCTGTCGCACTGATTTGCCGCGACCAGTGTAAAATGGGCAAAAAACAGCTAAAAAGGGAAATTGACTAAAAATTCGTTGCGGGGACAATGTAAGTTGTAGGCACACAGATTTTATATCGTTCGATTCAGGGCAGATTAAGCTTTCTGATTATGCTATTTTACTCACTCTTGCTAGATTCGCATTGCCGAAATTTTGGGTCAAAGTGGTATTTTCCGAAAAACTCTACTTTCAAATTTTGAAAAACCACATAGATCTCATGAAAGCGAACACATAGGCGGCCCTGAAAATCCAATTGAAGTTTTCAAAGGATTTTGAAAATATTGAATAACTATCGCCATTTTTGACGAAATTAGCCGATATTTACGATACAATATGTTTGTGACATGGATGGGCTAATTTTCCGTCGAACGGCTAGTCCCTGGCATCTACTGAGCTTTCAAAACCTAAAAAATTGGCTTCTTGTGATGAATTTAAATTTTTTCAATTTCTTTTTCAACCAAAGGAAAGTTCATGCAATGATAGTTCAGAAAATATTGCTGCGGCAAAAATGTATCGCTAAATCAGTATAAACAAAAGTTGCGCTCCCTAAATTTTTTGGTCAGACTTTAATGCCCTAGTTATCCGCATACACCGGTAAATGCACACCATGGCGACTTTAATATTACAAAAGTATCTACATAAACAGGTTAGAACAAAGTAGACAGCTGGATGGTACTGTACAAACGAAACCATGGAAACTACAGGTGCGCAGAGCAGCTATGGAAGACAGTGTAGATGGGAGGGGAAAACTGGAGAGTGGAAAACCAGAGGAATTCAGGTACGGGTTCAACCAGGGTCAAGCGGCGGTCATGGAAAAATCAAGCAACAGTCTGACAAGTGTTCAACAAGAAGCTGGGGAGGGCCACAGTGGGTAGGCTAAAAACTAACACTCAAAAACCAAAGGGGCAGTCTGGAGCAGAACCAGGTAAATCTAAGGACAGTATTAGGAATTAGGATGAAAGGACGGACTGCTGGATGTCAGACCAGATGGGCAGTGAGGCGATTCAGGAAGCGTTCCTTCGCGTCCGCTCTCAATTCAAGGACTGCAACAAACACAAACACACCCCCGCAGAGAATAAACCTTATCCGGAACTTTCATAAAGATGATTAAACTCTGCACGATACACTAGCCAACTGCCAAGTAGTAGGCTTCGGTGGTGACTTGCTTCAAACTAGTTTCCACATTTTCTCCAATATAATTGTCAAAGTTTCCCCACACTAACCATGATAGAAAATTGGAAAACTGAATTCAGTGAGACTGGAGGGAGGCCGCACCGTTTATAGAGGGCCTTTTGAAAAAGTAGTTAAAAATGTTTTAACTCGTTTATCCCTCTGCAGGCGAGTTAAAAGAAACTGTCTAACTCCTTTAACTTGCTGCGCGAAAAGGCCCAAAGAGACTAACTTAGCTATAATCGTATAGCAACGTCTGCCGTTTTATTGGAATTTCTTTGAGAGAAGACTTCATCCCTCCTTGCCCTCCAGGTCCAAAGCATGCAACACTGCTTATTGAACTAGAAGAGAAGAGTCCGTATATACAACAACCAAGATTTGTGCGTTAGGCCGGGCCTAGCAACTCACTGAAAGAATCAAAGCTGGTTTGGAGGACATAGTGTTCACCAATTGCCTTTCCTACAGCCTCGAAGACAGCACCAAACATGCTGAAACAGCAACACAGTACATTATGCATACACACACAGGTCTAGACATTCTTAATATGAGTGATGTTTAGCGTACAAATTCTCACCGTGTTGAAGCTGAAGGATTACGGCAAATGAAGTAAGCTGAAGACGGATTCAAGCCTTGCCTCGGTTTGTAAATCCGAGGTAGCACAAGAAAAGGTAGAAATGGGTGTCTGTCTGCAAGTAGGATAGTGAAAATATGACTTTTAATAGTGTATACTAAAGAAAAAATAGCTTAGACATGTTGCCATTTCCTCTAAGAAAAATATATTTCTTGTAAGAAATAAGGGAGAGATTCAAAAGAAGTTCCTAAATAGAGGCTCGAAAGTTAATTAGGAGAACGTCGTTTCAAAACAGTCTCCTAACTTGTTGTTGTTGTTGTTGTGTTGCTTCCGATCGTTGATGAAATCAATTGATCCGGGCACCTCCAGACAGGCGCCCACAATCCCTGAGGTAGGCAATCACATCCCTTGGGACCGCCCAAAGGACCTGGTGGGTGGGATTTGGGCCAAGGTGTTTTAGTCGGGCCACGTCCCCCCTTGGGCATTCCAGGAGGGCGTGATTTAGGTCATCGACTGTTCCGGGGCAGTATATGCAGAAAGGGTCGTCGGCAGCACCTATTCTGTGGCAATACCACTTCAGAATAGGCGAAAATCCTCCAATTCTTAGTTGTGATAGCAGCGACCTTTCACGGCGGCTAAGGGACTCTTCCTTAGATTCATGTGCCGTAGTAGTCCTTCACTAGGTGCTGCGTAAGCCTGTCCTTCTTGCTTGGCCTGACAGTGGCCACAGCAGCATACTCCCGAATAAAGGCATTGGCTTTGTGGACACTCGAGGTGATCGGTTTCCCATTGACCTGGAGCGCAGCACCAGTCGGTTGGATTGCAGATTTCCCATTTAGGCCTTTCACTGTTCTCCAGACAGCGGAGGGGTCAGATCTAGCATTTAGTTCAGAGGCGAATTGTCGCCAGCTGTTCCGTTTCTCCTGGATAATTAGGTTTCGGGTAGACCTGCAAGCAGCCTTCCACTGCGGGAGGAGGTCTGGGTTGGACTGGGCTTCTTTGTACAGGACTTCACGTTGCCGGACAGCAGCAGCAACGGTAGGGTTCCACCATGGCCTTGGGGGACGGGAGTCACCCACTGGGACAGCCGCCTTTTGGGCTGCTACAATGGCTGCAGTGAACAGTTCCGCGGCGGCTTCTGCTGTAAGGTTGGATGGGTCTGCAGTTGACAGCTTACTATCCAGGACTTTGGCAAACGTTTCCCAGTTAGCTTTCTTAAATCTGGGTTTTGATCTCCTGGGACTGGCGCGCCCCAGCACCCCTGTGATGGTTAGGAAGATAGGATGATGATCTGAGCTGAGAGGTGACGGATGGGTTGACCACACACAAGAGGAGGCCAAAGCATGGTGGACAATGGAAACATCTGGCGCCGAACCATTTCCAGTTGCTGGATTTGTTCGAGTCCGGTTGCCACTGTTAAGTGGCAGTAGATTTTGATTTTCCATCCAAATTTCTAGTTCAGATCCAATTTGGTCCGGGTTACTACAGCTGGAGTCCCACAGAGGGCTGTGGCCGTTGCAGTCACCTAACAGAAGAGTCCCTCTACCAGATGGGAGGAAATTTGGGTTGAACCGTTGTTGCCGCAGATCGCGAGAGCTGTTCACTATTGGCGGCACGTACAGGTTTACCACTGTCAGATCCCTCGCGCCAAAGACTTCGACTGCGATAGCATCAGTGTTCTTGTCGTCAGCCGCCGTGAGTGTCTTGTTGGAGAGGCGGTGTTGTATTCCATTCCGGATTAAGAGGCGACGCCTCCTCCCTTTACAGGTCCGGTGCCGCGGGGGGTTTCTCTATCCTTTCTGTAGATCGAATAGCCAGGGACATGCAGGGATTTACTGGGATTGAGGTTGGTTTCCTGTAGCGCCGCAATGTCGATCGATTTTCGGTGGAGCAGTTCAACCAGTTCCGCTTTCCTGGCCGAACCCAAGCCGTTGCAGTTCCACTGTAGGATCGTCAGATCTGGGCCAGCCTTACGTCTTGCATGGTCATGATGAGATGGCGGGAGTAGGGTAGCAGCTGGCAGAATCAGAGGCCTGGGTCTGGGAGGTGTGGGCTGAAGGGGGGATTGGGATTGAGCTGCGTTAGTACAGTCCTCGCAGCGCCAAGGCCCAGCGCTACCAACTTCGTTTATTTGGGCCACTGACAGCTTCAGACATTTCCGATGGTGCCAGCATAGACAGGAGGAGCATTTGAGAGAATAGTCCTTATAGCCGACGTTCAGTCTGCATATACCGCAGGGCCAGGAGATAGGACCTGGGTTGGGCTCAATATCACCTGCCATTAGCAATAACCGGTTCCAGTAGGCAGGTTTACCTGGACCGGTCCCCAAAAAGGCGCCCGAAGAATATCGGACACCCACAGGTCGGGACGGATAAGGGACGGGGTTGCCTTCTCTGGGAAGGGAAGAAGTAGGGGCCGTCGTTTCGCACCCGGGGTGGGAAGGGGCCAGGTGGCCAGGCCTCCAGTCCATCCAGGGAGGTCCACCGTTCCACCATCTCTGAGGTGATCGGCCATCGGAACGGAGTCTCCTAACTTAGGATAGGAGTGCATACGAGAGCTCCTAACTGTTTCCTAACTTGGGAGAACGTCAGGAAAATTTAGGAAAGTCTTTTGAAACAGCCTATTAACCTGCTCCTAAAACACTCCTAAGTATACCAATAAGTCCGCTCCTAAGCACTAACTTTGGAGAACCTTTCGAAACGACCCCCAGATAAGTAGTAGACAAACATCCCCAAAACATGTACAAACATGAATGTAGACACAAATGAGAGAGAGAGTATGTGTATACTAACTTTTTTGAGTGCTCCATCTGCTCGGATACGGGGGGAACGCCGATGATGAGGAGGTGGTTGAGATCGGAGTGGGGCTGGGCGAAGGGGACTCCCAGGACGAGGGCCAGGCGACGCACCTTCTCGTACGACTGGCGCGACTCGTGCTGAAACAACAACAATAACACACACACAGCACATCCAACAAACATGTAGGGTTCGTCTATTTCTGGACGACCCTTTTGACTGAACATCTCAAATCCGTATAACTAATCAAGTAATGCTCAATTAAAGTAGTCTGGAACAGACGGAATCAGGCAGGAAATACCTCTGCAAGATAGGCGTGTAGAATGAATCTGGCGAGATGCTTGAGAGCGCTGGGCATCGTCAGCCAGTCGTTCTTGGAGGACTGAAATAAGACACACAGGATGCACTTGACGCAAACACTTTCTATGTTAATGTTAGCCACCACACTAAACTAGAAACTTAACGTGGAAATGATATACTCCGCTGTTACAGACATGAACAGTTAATGGATGTCTTACTGCCGGAGCCGAAAGGTCAAGACGGTGTCTGCTCCAGCTTCCCATTGTGCTGACAGCTTACAGGCGAGTTATTGCCAGCTATGACTGACGGG
>JASAND010030792.1:0-37410 GCA_030248195.1 Trissonchulus latispiculum
TACCACTACCACAGTGAAAAATGCCTTATATTTGAACTTTTTAATAGTCATTTTTGTTTGTCATTCACCTGTTATAGTCATTTTATGTCTTGTTGTCTTCTGAAATTTTTTCAAATTAATTTCTAAAACTTAGCCTTAACGCTTGCCTTTAATTCTTTGTCATGTTCTTCTATTTGTTTGTCTACTCGATTCTGTTGTTTGCTTTTTTGTTCATCTAGGTTTTGAAAATATCTGCAGAATTCGTAAGAAATTCACTTTCGCACGGGTGAAACGATAACAAACGCATTGAAATACTGAGAGTTGATAACGTATTGTTAGCTTATATTTGTTAAGACTTGTTACGACATATGGATATTGTTGCCCTGTTTGTTAAATTATTACTTGAAATTATCTTTGAAAATTTTGGGATTTTGTATTTTCTTTAAACTGCTATTTGCTATTGCACAATTCCGAGAGATGAGGGTTTTAAGTCATGGGCCAAGGATTGAGCTAAGACGGGTTGTGCTGTAAACGGCAGTTTCTGTCTGTGCTTTTACTATTTACTTTGTGAACCTGTAGTCCTACTATTATTATTGTTAGTTAATTTGCTAGAATATGTATACATAGTTTGTTTTGTCATTACATTTTTGTCGTATTTACTCAACTTTGAATTTCACTGTATAGGATAACTTGCAACCTTTTACTGTTGTGCTTTATATTTGTTTAGCTTAGGATTTGAATTCTTGTTGTCTGTATAAATGACATATTTACTTTTTTGAAAATCGTTGTACAGATACTTATGCCATGTATAACCTTTGAACTCTTGCTGTAAGTATAATTTGTCGTATCTACTCTATGTACAGCGGTGATTTTTGTACTGTCAGGCCTGTGTATTTGTAATTGTTAGAATGATAGTTTTGTGTGTTGGGTTGAGTTGAGTGAATTGGGTTTTCTAACCATAGCGGCTTTAGAGTACATTTTTTCATATGGGGTCTCGATCCTTTATTTTTGATTTTCTACTTACTCTCTTTTCATTATCTAAATTTGAATCGCAGTATCGTTTAAAATGTTATCAAGTTACGTGCAAGTACGCAGTTTAGTCCTCAGTTTCGATTTGCCTGCATTTGACTACCAATTCGCTACCAAACTTTTATATTTTCTTTAAACTTTGTACTTTCTTTTTTGTAAGTCTCTTGGCTTACTCTTGAAGTCACTTTCTTTCATGGGCAGTAAAAGCGCCAGGACTTCTTAACGGTTGCTTACTGGTCGCCCATGTAGTTTTCTTTTTCTAGTTTTCTTTTTCTTGAAATTTTCCATCTATTTTTAATTCTTGAATTATGGTAGCAACTCTCGTTATCTCTAAATTTTTAGCAGGCGCTAAAAAACTTTCGCAGGGGGATGATGTGAAAAACTAGTAATCACGGTCTGCGATTCTACAACTCTTCTAAACAACCATTGAAAGTAATCATTACTTCTGTGTAGTTACGTCGGTCTGAGACTATGAGTCATCCGATCAATTAGTCTAATTAATCAGTTGTTGGTGTTACGATTTAGTGTGCAGTCGGCCAGTAGAGCCATATTTGTATTAGCGGTGCGTTCCTGTCTTTTATGGATTAAAACGTAAGTTGTATAATAAATACATTTGTACGCCACTCCAGTCTCATGTTTGATTAGGATAGGTTTAGAATAGGGGTCTAATTTAGAGCGAGTTGCACCCGTAAGAACCTGCATCAGATTCGCCATACAATTTCCGGTTTAGTAACCGAACAGTAAACCGGGGATTGATACTACAATTTTAGCCAATTTTGACAGGCATGAAACAGATACCATTTTTAGCTTCTTGAACATGTTTTGTAGTCGTTACACTGCTTTTCAGGACTTAGTTTCAGCAAACATTCTGTGCAGGTCTCAATTGGTTATTAATATTTCTTAAGTCAAAACCAGAGCAGTCAGTCAGTTTGAGTTCCGCTGTGCTTTCTACATCATAAACTTTCTTCCGGGAAAAGTGTTGCAGACTTCCTTAGTTCGTTGAAAACTCATCCATAGAAGCAAATGGCTTGTCAGTCAGGTATTATCTGTGACCCAGGCCTGGGCTTTTATTTCCTAAAATTTGGCTAAGTTAGAGATCCAATTTTGGGGCTTGTTGCTCTAAACAATTGTCTTATATATGTTGTGACTTTATGTTGCCATTTATTTGGTTGAAGTACTCTAAAGCTGTAACTACAGCAACCCTTGCTATGGAATTTCTTGCTGTGATAGCAGTATTTTTATCCTTTTAATTATGTCATGTGTCATGGGCAATCCACTAAGTTGTAATTGAGCCTGCACGAAGAGCAAGAACTTGGGAACTATTTCATAAAACTACCGCAGTTACATTACATTTCCTACATTAAAATGTACAGAACTGAACAGAAATGAATGCACCTTTAATAATAATAATAATATGTAATAATATTAATTTATTAATAATAATAATAATAACAATAATATAATAATATGTACCTTAATGTAATAAAATGAATGTACCTTTAACAATGTAATGTAACTAGATTACATTTGGAAATCCCTTTTGACGTCATTTTATACGTGTGTACCCTTGACACTCCCACTAAATGAGCCAACTCCAAAACTGATTGAGCCAAAATTGTTATGCCATAATATGAATGAGCCACGCAAAATTAGGATTGAGCCACCTTTTGTTAACTAGAAAAATACATTTTATTATGGGAGTGCTAAATGTCACTTATCACTCCCATGAATGATCCATGAGCTGAAACTTTGTGAGAAAGTAATACATAAATGCTACTAAATGAGCACCAATTTATTTGACGTTGTTTTCACTTTCCTACTAAAATAATTTAATTGAGAAATTTCAAAATTATAGTTTATGTGTTACCGATCAATGTAACTCCTTTATAGCTAAGTCAAGGCTTGCGAACTGTCAGTGTTATTATAACTGAGCAAAGTTGGTACTAACTTAACTGTATCCAAGAATAGTTATCTGGGAAAAGCTGTGAATATTCGAGAAAATCCCCCACCTTGGGAAAGTCGAAGTCTGGGGTCACTGGATTCTCACACATGAATTTTAAACGAAATTCAGCATAAATTTTTCAACCCTCCCCCAAAAGGTTTTGCGGGGAGGAGTCCCCCGCCCCGCCCCCCAACTGGGGGGTATGGCCAAAATTTGCGTATTTTTATGGTAAATTTTGTAACAAATTTAGGTGTGTTTATTATTTCGAAAAAGTATACGTTTTACTATGGACTTCTGCTGATGTTGCCTTCATTTTGGACTTGAATGGAAACATGTTTTGGCAATCAAGTTATCGAGTTTGAACCACTGAGGTGTAACGGGGATTTGGGTTGGGGGGGCCCATCCCACGGAATTTTTGGGGGCCCCATTTTTTGGCCTTAGACTTTTAGATTGGACTTTCTTGAAAAATGTTGCAAAATTTACCATAAAAATGCCCAATTTTGGCCAATTTTCGCGCCGTCGGCGCGACCCCCCCCCCCGGGAGGGGCGGGGCCCCCCAAAAATTTCTGGGGGGGTTTGGAAAAATGGCTGGGGGGTTACCCCCCAATTGCACCTACGAGTAAAACAGCTGAAAATGCGATTTTTGGCATAAACATAGAGCAATCTTTTGGGGGAGGGGTAGGGGTCCGGAGGATCTCCAGAGGCCCCCTCAAAAAATGGGGGTAACCTCCCCGACCCCAAATCTCCGTCACACCTATGGGTAACACCACAGGTGTGGCTGGGAAAATAATCTGGAGGGCGTCCGACGTGTTCAAATTTTTTGCCATTTTTGGCCACTTTTCAAAATGCGGGGGCGAATCTGGGGGTGGCCGCGAAAGTTTGTTTTGGCGCGGGGGGTGTGTGCTGCCCCAACACAGCTATATAAACCCTGAGCTCGGTATTCACAGCATTTTCAAGAGCGCTGTTCGATGTATGGATATATGATTTCGCTATTGCGTTATTATTGGAGGAAGCTGTGGTTTATACTCTTGGAAAAGGATTGGATTTTCTTAATTTCAATCCTTTTCCAGACCACAACTCAGTTCCTCATTTCTACACGATTATTTGAAATGTATATTTATTCATGAAGAACTATATAATGGGATCGGAATCACCATCGACCACTTGCTTTCGTTGGGTAAGTGTTTTTGTTGTGGATGTTATATTATATATATATATATATATATATATATATATATATATACATCCACAACAAAAACACTTACCCAACGAAAGCAAGTGGTCGATGGTGATTCCGATCCCATTATATAGTTCTTCATGAATAAATATACATTTCAAATAATCGTGTAGAAATGAGGAACTGAGTTGTGGTCTGGAAAAGGATTGAAATTAAGAAAATCCAATCCTTTTCCAGAGTATAAACCACAGCTTCCTCCAATAATAACGCAATAGCGAAATCATATATCCATACATCGAACAGCGCTTTTCTTGAAAATGCTGTGAATACCGAGCTCAGGGTTTATATAGCTGTGTTGGGGCAGCACACACCCCCCGCGCCAAAACAAACTTTCGCGGGCCACCCCCAGATTCGCCCCCGCGATTTTTGGGCGAAAAGTGGCCAAAAATGGCAAAAAATTTGAACACGTCGGACCGCCCTCCAGATTATTTTCCCAGCCACACCTGTGGTGTTACCCATAGGTGTGACGGAGATTTGGGGTCGGGGAGGTTACCCCCATTTTTGAGGGGGCCTCTGGAGATCCTCCAGGACCCCTACCCCTCCCCCAAAAGATTGCTCTATGTTTATGCCAAAAATCGCATTTTCAGCTGTTTTACTCGTAGGTGCAATTGGGGGGGTAACCCCCCAGCCATTTTTCCAAACCCCCCCAGAAATTTTTGGGGGGCCCCGCCCCTCCCGGGGGGGGGGGGTAGTCGCGCCGACGGCGCGAAAATTGGCCATAAATTGGGCATTTTTATGGTAAATTTTGCAACATTTTTCAAGAAAGTCCAATCTAAAAGTCTAAGGCCTAAAAATGGGGCCCCCCAAAAATTCCGTGGGATGGGCCCCCCCAACCCAAATCCCCGTTACACCTCAGTGGTTCTAAACTCGATAACTTGATTGCCAAAACATGTTTCCATTCAAGTCCAAAATGAAGGCAACATCAGCAGAAGTCCATAGTAAAACGTATACTTTTTCGAAATAATAAACACACCTAAATTTGTTACAAAATTTACCATAAAAATACGCAAATTTTGGCCATACCCCCCAGTTGGGGGGCGGGGCGGGGGACTCCTCCCCGCAAAACCTTTTGGGGGAGGGTTGAAAAATTTATGCTGAATTTCGTTTAAAATTCATGTGTGAGAATCCAGTGACCCCAGACTTCGACTTTCCCAAGGTGGGGGATTTTCTCGAATATTCACAGCTTTTCCCAGATAACTATTCTTGGATACAGTTAAGTTAGTACCAACTTTGCTCAGTTATAATAACACTGACAGTTCGCAAGCCTTGACTTAGCTATAAAGGAGTTACATTGATCGGTAACACATAAACTATAATTTTGAAATTTCTCAATTAAATTATTTTAGTAGGAAAGTAAACAACGTCAAATAAATTGGTGGCTCATTTAGTAGCATTTATGTATTACTTTCTCACAAAGTTTCAGCTCATGGATCATTCATGGGAGTGATAAGTGACATTTAGCACTCCCATAATAAAATGTATTTTTCTAGTTAACAAAAGGTGGCTCAATCCTAATTTTGCGTGGCTCATTCATATTATGGCATAACAATTTTGGCTCAATCAGTTTTGGAGTTGGCTCATTTAGTGGGAGTGTCAAGGGTACACACGTATAAAATGACGTCAAAAGGGATTTCCAAATGTAATCTAGTTACATTACATTGTTAAAGGTACATTCATTTTATTACATTAAGGTACATATTATTATATTATTGTTATTATTATTATTATTAATAAATTAATATTATTACATATTATTATTATTATTAAAGGTGCATTCATTTCTGTTCAGTTCTGTACATTTTAATGTAGGAAATGTAATGTAACTGCGGTAGTTTTATGAAATAGTTCCCAAGTTCTTGCTCTTCGTGCAGGCTCAATTACAACTTAGTGGATTGCCCATGACACATGACATAATTAAAAGGATAAAAATACTGCTATCACAGCAAGAAATTCCATAGCAAGGGTTGCTGTAGTTACAGCTTTAGAGTACTTCAACCAAATAAATGGCAACATAAAGTCACAACATATATAAGACAATTGTTTAGAGCAACAAGCCCCAAAATTGGATCTCTAACTTAGCCAAATTTTAGGAAATAAAAGCCCAGGCCTGGGTCACAGATAATACCTGACTGACAAGCCATTTGCTTCTATGGATGAGTTTTCAACGAACTAAGGAAGTCTGCAACACTTTTCCCGGAAGAAAGTTTATGATGTAGAAAGCACAGCGGAACTCAAACTGACTGACTGCTCTGGTTTTGACTTAAGAAATATTAATAACCAATTGAGACCTGCACAGAATGTTTGCTGAAACTAAGTCCTGAAAAGCAGTGTAACGACTACAAAACATGTTCAAGAAGCTAAAAATGGTATCTGTTTCATGCCTGTCAAAATTGGCTAAAATTGTAGTATCAATCCCCGGTTTACTGTTCGGTTACTAAACCGGAAATTGTATGGCGAATCTGATGCAGGTTCTTACGGGTGCAACTCGCTCTAAATTAGACCCCTATTCTAAACCTATCCTAATCAAACATGAGACTGGAGTGGCGTACAAATGTATTTATTATACAACTTACGTTTTAATCCATAAAAGACAGGAACGCACCGCTAATACAAAATATGGCTCTACTGGCCGACTGCACACTAAATCGTAACACCAACAACTGATTAATTAGACTAATTGATCCGATGACTCATAGTCTCAGACCGACGTAACTACACAGAAGTAATGATTACTTTCAATGGTTGTTTAGAAAAGTTGTAGAATCGCAGACCGTAATTACTAGTTTTTCACATCATCCCCCTGCGAAAGTATTTTAGCGCCTGCTAAAAATTCTGGGATAACGAGAGTTGCTACCATAATTCGAGAATTAAAAATAGATGGAAAATTTCAAGAAAAAGGAAAACTACATGGGCGACCAGTAAGCAACCGTTAAGAAGTCCTGGCTTTTACTGCACCATGAAAGAAAGTAACTTCAAGAGTAAGCCAAGAGACTTACAAAAGAAAGTACAAAGTTTAAAGAAAATATAAAAGTTTGGTAGCGAATTGGTAGTCAAATGCAGGCAAATCGAAACTGGGGATTAACTGCGTACTTGCACGTAACTTGATAACATTTTAAACGATACTGCGATTCAAATTTAGATAATGAAAAGAGAGTAAGTAGAAAATCAAAAATAAAGGATCGAGACCCCATATGAAAAAGTGTACCCTAAAGCCGCTATGGTTAGAAAACCCAATTCACTCAACTCAACCCAACACACAAAACTATCATTCTAACAATTACAAATACACAGGCCTGACAGTACAAAAATCACCGCTGTACATAGAGTAGATACGACAAATTATACTTTACAGCAAGAGTTCAAAGGTTATACATGGCATAAGTATCTGTACAACGATTTTCAAAAGAGTAAATATGTCATTTATAACAGACAACAAGAATTCAAATCCTAAGCTAAACAAATATAAAGCACAACAGTAAAAGGTTGCAAGTTATCCTATACAGTGAAATTCAAAGTTGAGTAAATACGACAAAAATGTAATGACAAAACAAACTATGTATACATATTCTAGCAAATTAACTAACAATAATAATAGTAGGATTACAGGTTCACAAAGTAAATAGTAAAAAGCACAGACAGAAACTGCCGTTTACAGCACAACCCGTCTTAGCTCAATCCTTGGCCCTTGGCTTAAAGCCCTCATCTCTCGGAATTGTGCAATAGCAAATAGCAGTTTAAAGAAAATACAAAATCCCAAAATTTTCAAAGATAATTTCAAGTATAATTTAACAAACAGCAATAATATCCATATGTCGTAACAAGTCTTAACAAATATAAGCTAACAATACGTTATCAACTTCTCAATGTTTTCAATGCGTTTGTTATCGTTTCACCCCGTGCGAAAGAAATGAGTTCTTACGAATTCCACAAGATAATTTCAAAACCTAGATAAACAAAAACAAACAACAGAATCGAAGTAGACAAACAAATAGAAAAAGAACAACATGACAAAAATTAAGGCAAGCTTTTAAGGCTAAGTTTTAAAGTGAACAGAAAAATTTCAGAAGACAATAAGACTATAAAATGACTATAACAATGAATGACAAACAAAAATGACTATTAAAAAGTTCAAATATAAGGCATTTTTCACTGTGGTAGTGGTAAGGCTACTGCGAGGCACCCGCCCTCGAGCCTGGTCGGAAGATTGGTCGCACCGACAACTTGCACCGTTTGTAGCACCGTTGACAAACACCATTGAAAGAGCCGTAAAGCTGAAACACAAAGGGGGTTAGACAAACAGTTATAATAAATATTCGTACTCGTAAACTTGAGATTTGAGATTTGCGCCAAGAATTTTAGAGTTAGGATAAGCGCAAGATAGAAAATTATACGATACCAAAAACATTAAAAACATTGAGAAGTTGATAACGTATTGTTAGCTTATATTTGTTAAGACTTGTTACGACATATGGATATTATTGCTGTTTGTTAAATTATACTTGAAATTATCTTTGAAAATTTTGGGATTTTGTATTTTCTTTAAACTGCTATTTGCTATTGCACAATTCCGAGAGATGAGGGCTTTAAGCCAAGGGCCAAGAGTTGAGCTAAGACGGGTTGTGCTGTAAACGGCAGTTTCTGTCTGTGCTTTTTACTATTTACTTTGTGAACCTGTAATCCTACTATTATTATTGTTAGTTAATTTGCTAGAATATGTATACATAGTTTGTTTTGTCATTACATTTTTGTCGTATTTACTCAACTTTGAATTTCACTGTATAGGATAACTTGTAACCTTTTACTGTTGTGCTTTATATTTGTTTAGCTTAGGATTTGAATTCTTGTTGTCTGTTATAAATGACATATTTACTCTTTTGAAAATCGTTGTACAGATACTTATGCCATATATAACCTTTGAACTCTTGCTGTAAAGTATAATTTGTCGTATCTACTCTATGTACAGCGGTGATTTTTGTACTGTCAGGCCTATGTATTTGTAATTGTTAGAATGATAGTTTTGTGTGTTGGGTTGAGTTGAGTGAATTGGGTTTTCTAACCATAGCGGCTTTAGGGTACACTTTTTCATATGGGGTCTCGATCCTTTATTTTTGATTTTGTACTTACTCTCTTTTCATTATCTAAATTTGAATCGCAGTATCGTTTAAAATGTTATCAAGTTACGTGCAAGTAAGCAGTTAATCCCCAGTTTCGATTTGCCTGCATTTGACTACCAATTCGCTACCAAACTTTTATATTTTCTTTAAACTTTGTACTTTCTTTTGTAAGTCTCTTGGCTTACTCTTGAAGTTACTTTCTTTCATGGGCAGTAAAAGCGTCAGGACTTCTTAACGGTTGCTTACTGGTCGCCCATGCAGTTTTCTTTTTTCTTGAAATTTTCCATCTATTTTTAATTCTCGAATTACGGTAGCAACTCTCGTTATCCCAGAATTTTTAGCAGGCGCTAAAATACTTTCGCAGGGGGATGATGTGAAAAACTAGTAATTACGGTCTGCGATTCTACAACTTTTCTAAACAACCATTGAAAGTAATCATTACTTCTGTGTAGTTACGTCGGTCTGAGACTATGAGTCATCGGATCAATTAGTCTAATTAATCAGTTGGTTTATGTTGGTGTTACGATCTAGTGTGCAGTCGGCCAGTAGAGCCATATCTTGTATTAGCTGTGCTTCGCCTTTTATATGGAATAAAACCGTAAGTTCTATTTAATAAATACATTTGCACGCCAACATTGCCTCATGTTTGATTAGGATAGGTTTAGATTAGGGGTCTATTTTATCAGCGAGTTGCACCCGTAAGAACCTGCATCAGATTCGCCATACAATTTCCGGTTTAGTAACCGGACAGTAAACCGGGGATTGATAGCAGGAATTATGCCAGTTGTTATTCTTGCCCTCACTCGTTCTTGCCCACGGGGCAACTAATTTGGTTGTAGTTTGTATTTTTATAAAGTATATTATCTGTACGGTTTAGTCTTTTTATGTCAACCAGTTGCTCCAAAGGGTAAACGTTTTCCGTCGAAAATACTAGCCAAATTGGGTCATAAGCATCAAATCATATTTGCTTGTCAAAGTGAACGAATACCTATGGGATCTATTGGCATACACGGTGAATATTGTTACGTAAGTATCAAATAACCTAAAACCACATAAATAATAGTTACCAATTTGTTAATACTGTGTAATTACGTAGGAGTTGAGAATTGTAATGAACCATCTTCTAATAAACTTAAAAAGGAATAATCTTGCAAATACGCGTTTCTATTCTTGCAAACTCGTTATACAGGAAACAGGTGCTTTCCTGTCGCAAAGGCCCTGACTGGCAGAAAAGCCTTTGGGTCTCAAACCTAATTATGCGCACACCGAATATAACTGTAAAGAATACATGTTGAATCGGCGATTTCCGGCATTCCAATGCAGGAAATCGCCCAAAAATTCATATTCGGCAAAATTATACCTATTTCAAGCTAATATCGCATAATTAGTCACATTTTGTCCCGCAAAAGCGGTTAAAGTACGTTAATTCTGGTTTTCAACAAAAATCTCATTCAGAATTGACTAAAGTTCTAAATTTCGTCTCTGAAAGCCTTATAAGTGAGTAATAGTTGCTGGGTTTGATTCCCGCACTTGTATTCTGAACTAATGGGTTTTAACCCATTTGATTTAGGTTCATCGAGAGGCCAGCGTCCTGTCCTGATCAGTAGTCTGTGGAACCTAATCCGGAGAGCTTCAGTACGATTGGAATCAGTTACTAGTGAACGGAGATTATTTTTGATTGATCAGTAGACTTTCCCTGTTGGATACAGTTCGAATCATCGAAGGTACTTGGGAATTGGAATTCTATAAAGATTATAGTCGGGGACAGAGACAGTAACCTCAGCGAACCTATCATTGGGAAAAGACTAAAACCGAGCCCAAAATTGAAATTGTTCTTGTGATCACTCTAATTTGTTGGACGAAAACTACTTAGAACCTTTTCGAGATGCACCCTGTTCTTATTTCCGTTATCATTTGTCTGGGAGCCCAGGCTCCCTGTCTGTTTCTGGCTTAGGCCAGCATTAGATCTTGCTCAGAAGAAGTCAATCGAAGACAGCGCCAAGAAGCAATATTTAAATTAATCAATTAAATTTACTTAACAATTATATTAGCAGCCATCTCCCGGTACCACCCCGCCTGGACCGACCCCTGTATGTTTTACAATCCAAACTTCCCGAACCACTCGTGAGGTTGCAGGCGTAACCTGACGGGATCACCCAACTCCATAGACCGGATCTGTTCCGAACCGACACTCTGTTAACTTTGATAATTATCTGTTACACTGAACCTGTGTTGTAGTTTGTCTGTAAAGGACGAATAGAGAGTAGAATTGAGTATAACACACACAACACGCCACACTACCTAACGTGCCCAGTCATAATACCTGAAGAAGAGGACTAATAATTAGTTTCAAGCTAATCATCAACCGGTCAAACTTTAATCTAGCTAAACTATAATTCGATAATCCTTTATCCCTTTAGCATAACTCTCCCCAATCAAGGGCTGGCAAGTCTGGTAAATCGAGTAATCTGTATCCCTTTGAATATTGTACTTCTAATTGTAGTTGATAATTGTTTTAAAGCCATACTGTCACCGTTGATTATAATTATATTGTCCTTAGTAACTAATTAATTAACCTTGTTGCGTGTAAATCGTAGTCTGCATTGCAGCCGCCGAAAAGAGATCCAGGTGAGATCTTTCCAGAAGTCATAAAGGTAAATTGTTCAGATCTAAGTCAGATCTGAACTCAGAGTTGAAGACAAACAGTCTAATCTTAGTTTTGACCTGTTGCGTCAGAACCTTCCTATCCATACTCCAGGTGCGATTGGATAGAGCCGAACCCGTCTTACCTAAACGAACTCACATTAGCACCCCTAACAGGTTAGCTGTAGAGATCCCCGATTTTGGCAAACCACCTTTCGGGAATCTGGTACATAAGTTTGTCTACCTAGGCAGACGCGCTAACCTTCCGTGTAAGTGAACCTCTCATCCAAACGACCCCATTCTATAAATTGAATCAAATAAATCGAATTTTCTGTTTCTTTCAACTCAGTTCATTACACTTGTTATTTCGCAGCTAAATGTTTGCACAAAGTTAAGATTAGTTGACCTTGAGCTCAACCCAGGACTAAGCTAGTATTCAGGTAAAGAAGCTTGACCCCGCTCGCCAGCAGCCATAACTGCTTACTAATCGGATTAACAACACTTTCTTCCTTTAACGATTAATATCTTGTTTGGTGTAGTCTTGTTTGGCCCAACTCTGATTTGGCCCAACTGTCACTTAAACTGCTAAGCCCCGCCCACTTTACTAAAGAGTAAATGTCTGAATTTATGGCGTATAAATATCTGTGAGAAGAGGGGGCCTGTTTACAAACATTACTATTTTTTCTGTGAAAAATAAAGATTTTTAAGTTAAAATTAATTTTATTTCACTGATAATCTATGTACTTCTATTCACTATAAAAATAAAATTAACTAGAATTAAAATGTAATGACAAGAATTAATTGAGGTCAAAGGTTAAAGAAGTTATAATTCAAATTTAGACAGCAACTTTAATATTAAAATTATTTTTAAAATTTTCTTTAAGTTTTTTACAATGAATGCTTCCCCTGATTTCTTTCAATTTCCGAAAATATAAAACATACTATTACAATTAACATGCACATGTATGCATATCTACGTTGTTTTGAATTTAATTGGTCAAGTGATATTGTGTTAAACAACCAATCATTGTTATTGGGCCAATTCAGAGTTGGACCAAGTCATACCAAACCGTTCCATCGGTTTGCTTCAATAGTTTGCCTTTTTGCAATAAAAAATTTGGAAAGCACTTTTAACTTGATTTGCTAGAATTTCACCCTCCTTGATGATTACCTTCTGGCCTGCTACACAAAAGTCATTATTTTATTAGTGATTAGAGATTATTTGATAAGTGTACAGGTTTTCCAGGCAAAGTATTGCTTACAGTCTATCGTTTGATAAGTTTTTGGTACCAGATCGCAAATTGAAGTACTTTAACCAAAAGATATAGGAGTAAATAAAAGTTAATAAAAAGCCTTACAGATTTTCTAGTCCTTTTCCGAAATTTTCATTTTCCGCCTTTCTAAGAATACGCACGAGACCGCCTTTAAGCCTAGAGCTCGACCGCGCCTCCCATTAGCCTCGCTGCCTCCCAACCCCTTTCACCCCCTAGGGCACTCGTATAGGGTGCTGGTGTAGCCCCACCGTTCCTGAGATAGCCCTATGAAGCTGGCATACTATGTGACCAAAATCTTGGTTAGTTATGGCATCCCCATCTCCCTCTCTTACTTTAATTTTTCAAAAAGAATAATGCTTTAATAACTTAGGATCTACATTCCCCTTGTTCATTCCCTATATTTTTGAGCTTATTTTTCCACTTAGGTTCTACCTATACGTATGAGGTTTTGTTACTGCCTGTACATATATTGACAACTGTAGATTCCCTTTCTCTTAAAATACATTTTCATTTTCCTTCCGCATTCCTTATGGCACTCGCAGGAGCTCGTGTATTAAACCCTGGCAACCGCGCTATCACCCCGTTTCTAATATTTAGATTTCATTCCTTTTCCATTTTTCTCCCAAAACTCCCTAAAATTCTCTAAAACGCCTTCTATGCAATTGTTGTAAATTCTATGTCAAGACTGGAAAGATAGATCATGCATCTCACGTGATGCTGACGATGAATCAGGGTGGTAGCTGGCAATGGCAATGGTAGCTTTAGCAACATGAACCTTCAACCTCAGGTGAATCCAATAAATTACTTTTCGTTTGTCAGTAAACTCTTTCAGCAGAACCTGCCATTGCAATTCAGGTTTGTGATAGTGCGACCAACGACAACAGCAAATCACCAGTGGCATACGGATTAAATGTTTTACCTGACGCAGATAACCTAGTTTCAAGCCTGAATGGTTATATCTATTTTGATTGTGGATACGTAACCTAACGAAACTGAGCTTACTGTATCAATACTGCATCCTATTTTGGTGAAATATTCAGTTGTCCATTAGCTTGTAATAATTAAAGTTATTTAAATAAATTCGTTGTAACTTTCCTGAAACGTTAAGACTTAATTGAAATCACTGCAATATTAGAAACTAAGCTACATAGAAAACTGTGACAGTGTAGCAAATTTTGTAGTTCACTCATTTGGGTGATCCGACGGCAAAGGAAGCCGGCTTTGTGCTAAGTACTTTCGCGGATTACGTTTGTTGGATTACAGGCAGTTTTGTGACATTTCTATTCAATGTTAACATGTGAGATGGCTTTACCGGTACGGCTACTTCTCTCTAACGAATGAAAAGACGAAGGATAAGAATAGATAAGCATGTGTAATGAAGTGAGCAAGATCAAAACTCTGATCTATTCCAAACTCCAAACTCTCTTAACTATTCTTCGTTACACGGAAGGTCAGCACGTCTGTTCGCAATGAAGCAGACTTAAGCACCAGATCTCTGAAAGGTGGTGTTCCAGAATCAGAGATTCTCTGCGGCCAACCTTGGTAGGGGTCTTTGTCGGTGAGTTCGTTTAAGGCTCCTGAGTTGATCTTCCGTCGGACAGCAAGAGGGGTCAGCACTTGCTTCCTTGATGATGATTTCCAATGGTACGGCAAGCGGGGTCAGCACTTGCTTCCTTGATGATGATTTCCAATGGTACGGCAAGCGGGGTCAGCACTTGCTTCCTTGATGAGCACTGGATTTGATTGAGTTCTTCCTCACTGGATCTTCGGTTCTTTCTTGTTTGTACGGTAAACGCACCGTGTGTGAAGGCTATCGCGTCTGTGTTTGCTTGTAATAAGCTAGACGGTAAACGCACCGTAGTTAAAGGCAAACGCGCCTTTGTTGCTTGTAATAAGACTCGGTAACTAACAAACTAATGATTTAATGTAAATACTGCAATTACTATTGGTACAATTCTGTGCGTTCAAGATTAACAATTACTACAACACTAACGATTAGCTAACAATACAATAAGATACAGTACAGTACAGTTTACTGTACCAGAGTTGCCGGATATTTTCCCTTCCTAGGTTATTATTAATAGTATTCCAATTTGGAATAATATTACAAACTTTGATTAGATTATTGGGACAAGGTCGATACTCTTAACGCCTTTTACACCCTTCTACTCTACTAACTCTCTCTAACTCAATTTCCCTATATGCTGTGTGTTGCCCTATATGCTCGTGCTTTGTTACTCTTTATACGTCCCCTTACAATAGTACTGTCAAACTAATATCACAATAAACTAAGTTACTAATTATTAACCTAGGGACGGTCTTTGGGTGAGCCCCTGAAAGTCGGACACCGCTTTCGCTCCGACACTCAGTTCAGGGATGCTATGTGAGATAGAATTTGAGGATGAGCGAAACAGATGGGGGTTGGGAGGTCCTTCCCTACTTATTCCTAATTTGGTCTAGTTTAACACAGTTATACAATAAGGGTCTTCCGATCTTCTGGACAGGAATCAAAGCAAGGGGGCCGGGGTGACGATTTTGGAATCGAGAATGCAGGAAGTTGACATTTTAGACTGAAAATGGTGCCTGGGAGTCAATGAAAGTTCGCTCTGTATAGGGTTTTAGGTCTAGCCCAACTTTGATCAGGTTCTGGTCTGTCGCTGTCTCTGCCGCCGTTTACTCTACAAGATCATTCAGTTTCCAATGTACCTTCGCTAGACTGACTCGGACTGATAATGTTCACTGATAATAGCTTCCAACTTGACTAGGTCCTTCTCCGGACAAGACTGATACCAAATAATCTGACTGAACACTGAATCAAGGCTCTGACTGGGCTCACCCTACTGTAATCAATCTCAGACGCAACTTTCGGCAGGACAGGGCTTCTTTCCGCACCTGAATCAAATGGGTTGAAATCCATTAATACAAGGTCACGGTGCGGGAATCGAACCCAGCAACCATTACTCGTTCTTTCGCTTTCCTGGCCCAAAATGTGCATTTTGGGCCCCATTTGAACTTGTGAATTGACGAAATGACACCAAACCATTGGCTATTGCCTTTTTGACAAAATTAACCGTTCTTAGTAATTTCTTGTCACAAAACAGACCTTCTTGGCCATTTTAGATTACAACTTGTTGATTTTGATTAAACTAAATTAAACAAATTAAACTTTGCGCAGACAAAACGATTCGTAATGTTCTCACGTCTGGACCCAAATTAGGTCTTAATGACTTGCAGTTAGACGAAACAACTGTTGAAAACGTGTAAACTTAGCTATTCGTACATTATTCGGAAACCTTGCTGGTTTCTATCCTTTTCTTGCACAAACCGGGCCGCCTGGCCCGTCTTAGATTAATACAAACGGATTCTGACAGAAACTCACAGGTTCGCTTGAACAGATTAAATGACCGGACAAAACTTGCATTTCTGGCCTAGTTCTGGCCCAATTTCGTTGATTTGCCACGGGAAACAGGCTTGTTTCCCGTGTCCCGCTGCTAATCTTAAATGTATACAAAACTTGATGTTCTTAAATGAATTTCTAAGGTTGGAAGATGGTCAGATATTTGATGCTTGCTACAATTAACCTAGCTACTGCCTAACTACCTAAGTACATTAAACTCCTGAAACCTACGTACTGCTAACTTATGAATTAATATTGCTGATCATTTGATTAAACAAATGGCTAATCAGTTTTCCTTTCCGTATATTGATAAAATACATTAATATGCTGCTTTGTGGGTGAGTTTTTGCATATAATTAGTTTTAATTGTTTTCCTTACCAAAAGTGCAAAAACTCACTCACTCACTGTCTCAGCAGCCATTTTACGCGGTCCCTACTTACCGACCTACCGACCTAACCGAACTAAATAGCTAACTACTTTCCACATAACTACCTAAGAAGCTCGGGGAACCGTACCGAACCGCTATTCGATCCGGCGCTGGCAACCCTGGCAGCCAGCCGAGTGATAGACGCGCAATCTACCACCCTTTCACTTGAGCTTGTTTAAATTTGTGCAAAACTGGCATATAAATTTGAGGAATTTTGAAGAACACAAATTTGCGTAAAAGTTACATATTCTTGTAGAGCTTGAAAAGCTGAATATTTTTTGTGCTTACAGCACCAAAAAATATTAAGTAATTAATGAGAAAAGACAATTAAAGTTTGTTTTCACATATGCGTAATTTGCACATGCAATGTGCTAACTGAACTGCACACATGCTAAATTGCTACATTGCTTTCTCATATAGGCTAGCTTGAACTCGTTCTAATTGTAACCCGTGTAGCTCAATGGATGAGCACTGGACCTACTAATCCAGAGAATCTGAGTTCGAATCTTAGCACGGGTCTACTTCTTTTCTTTTAGTTTGGCTCGTCTTTTGGCCTTTGACATGGGAAGTTAAGTGATTACGGTAACGACCGTGAGCCCATGATAAGTTTAGGCCAAGACCATTAATATCCCTATCCTGACTAGACCTAACTATTTCCCAATTATTAAAAGCGCCAGAGATACAACAAGACTGCAACCATTTTCTTACCTAGAACTAATTAAACTGCCAATCCGCTAATCGGACATTTGTTATGGGACTTTTAATGGTGACAAATTTCTCCCTATTTTATGCATTAGCTTCATTTCTAACCCGGTTAGTGCTGGATTTCATGGTTGCGGCTCATCCGTCCCCTAATCGCAGGGTGACCTACACGGATGACCGGAAATCCGACAGATCTGCAAACCTAATACGGGGTCCCCGTGACCCTAGGCTGCAGAATCTGTCCTAACCGTCAACCAGAACAATATGTAGACAAAACTTCACACTATGTTCACTCCGAAACTGGCAATTTCACGTCAGACACGCGTCTAGATTATAACCGAAATAAATCCCCTAATTATTTACAATTAAGGGCCAAATTGCTACTCAATTTGGCCCAGTTCCTGCCTAATATCTGAGCGACTACCCATTCATTCTGGCATTTCCAAGACCCTTATCAAGTAAAGGGAGTTTACATGGTCTGCCCTCAATCACACTCACAGTCACACAATTTGGTTCAGAATTCACACTTGAAAAGGGGCTAAACTTGGAACCTCATAATCCATAAGGAATTTACCCAAGAAGCCAACTACGTAAATTTAGGATTCACATTCACACAATTATGGTCACATTCACACCAATAACAACACAAACGACTACACATCATAATACAAATCCTAACATTTTCTTACCTAAAACTACCTATTCTTAGTATGCACATTTTGTTGTGATTTTGGAATTAACGGGTCCCCGTCTGGAGCCCAAAGTTTGTAAGTTTGTGACTTTAACCACGACTATAAACTTTGAAACTTTGAGAACTTTGCTGGAAAGCTAAACGAGTAATAATTGCTCGGCAATTATTACTAAACAACAACAATCAGTTCCGCTAAGGACAGCTTGTTTAAATTAACTTTGGGGAAGCCGGCCATTCCCCTCAAAAGGCTAAATAATTAAGGATTAAAACAGTTCCTGGGTTTTAATTCCTATTAATTTTAGGTAGCCGACCTACACAAATTACATTACACAATTACAGACAACAGTTTTAACTTCAGTAGCGCCTATCTTTATGAATACGGCCGGCAATTCCTAATTGCCGGCTGTGGGGAGAATCATTCCCTAGACCTAACTCAGTTCAGAACACGAGGTCGTAACCAAGGGACCTCCTATCTCAACTCAAGGGTGGGTCCCCACTCAAAATCCCTTCATTACTAAAATAAACCCCGAAAAACATGAAAAAGGAAAAATGCCTGGCCACGAGGGCTCACTGATTAAAAAGGCAAAAACTGGCCACGAGGGCTCGCTGAGTAAAAAGTGTGAAAACTATCCACGAGGGCTCGCTGATTAAAAACAAAACAAAAATACTGGCCACGAGGGCTCGCTAATTTTCAGTTAATGATGAGCCAAAAAAGGGGCTACATTTTGATTGAAATTAAAGGCCCGAAGGCCGAAAAACAAAAGTAAAAACAGGCCGAAAAAAGGCCATCTGAAACCTAGAAAAAATGCGTTTCTAGTGCATTTGGCCGAGCATAATACGCTCATATGGCCCTAGATTGTGCGTGTATTGCTTCGTGTAGGCTCAGATCTTCTCCTCTGACCTGTGTGGGCCAGAGGAGGTCCTAACTCGTGTTCCTAAGGGGGGTCTAAATGCGTTGGGGATTCTCCGGCCAAAACGCTGGCACACCAGGAGAACGCATTTTTAGAGGGGGGATACACGGCCGCTCTCGGCCGGAGCTGAAGCAATACTGACTGTAAATTTTGAATTTCCAGTCTGCCGACCTCACGCCTGTTGCGGGTCTCTTTGAAGCGAACGGGATTTCCAGACTCTTCTGGAAATCCCCTTTGTGAACGCAGACCCGACGTGGGCTGTTTGCACGCCTGGCCCACCGGTGTGGAGATTTATGGGGGGTCTAGAATTATGACCCCTTTGTGTGATAAATTTCCAGAGCTGAATCTCCAGAAACTTTCCAGACTTTTTGGTTAACACATAAAGGTAACCAAAGGGGAAGGTTTCTGATAAAAATATCCATCTTCATGAAAAGAAAAATGAAATAATGCAAACTAAAGGCCTCTCGGGGCCCAATATGAAAAAGTAAATATTAACTACTATTGTTGCTGTAAACTTTTGTAAAATTTATGTTTTGCATTTTTTAGGCACTCCCTTATTCACTGGCCCCTTTCTCTTCCTTTTAGTTACGATTTTTCGGCCAAGAACAAGGGAGGCCGCTTTGTTAATCCCAGCGACAATTGCTCTCCCTCACTGGAGCTGGAAGTCCCTACCGTAAGGAACAGGAGGGCAATTGTTGCGCAAAATTAGTGCATACAAAGAGCTACTTAATTTTCTAACTAGTAAAAATTATATATTAATTTCTAAGACCTAAGACCACTTATTTTCTTTTTATTTTAATAATTTGGGAGAGGGTTACGCCCCCTCCGAACCTATTGTCACCTATAAAGTGTACACTAAGTCTTCCTCTGCGAGGCAAGTCTTCGCTGGGAGAGGGCCAACAGAAGCCCAAGAATGGATAGGGGGATGAATGAAAGAATGAATGGGCGTAACAACAAGTGTTTGTTACACCCACTTAAGAAGTTTACGTAAGGTTAAAATTAAAGAATTAAAATTTAAATTTACAAAACTATTTTAACCCATATCTTTCGCAATATTGGGAGTTAAAAGACCGGATTTGGATTTTTGGAACCAGGAAGAAATTGCCTTTCAGATGAGGCTAAGTTATATTTTCACCAAAAAATCTTCAAAATCATTAATTATTACCTAATTACCGCTAATTAGGCCTAACTAGCACATATTAGTGCTCCTGAACCTTATTTCATACGCCTAGCTACGAATAATTAAGTTTTAATGACCCATCTTCCAACCTATGACCGTACATGTAATTTTTAACAGCATTTTCCGTAATAATTCACTACCCTTTGAGCGGTATATTTGATAAGCTTTCCTCTTTACTAGTATAAGTTTACTTTAAATGAAATTTTGGACCGTTTTTCAAGCAACAGGAGGCCTGTTAAGGCCTGGGGAAGAGTAACGACTCCTCCGTTAGTTGATCAGAGATTATGGTTGGGGCCTATTACTGACCCTGGAGTGGTAACGACCTCTCCGTTATTTATTAATACCCTGATCAATCCTTATTAGCTCATATTTCACTAGGTTCCTATCCTGTTCTGGCACTATTTATGCAGACTGTAACGCTATTCACAACCTTATTCCTTGCACCTAGATTCTACTGAGTTCCTATTCTCTTCTTGCGTTGTTCATTCGTGTCCTAACACTATTATTAACCTGGTTTCTTAACCACGCTAGAACCTATGTCCCGTTTAGTAAGTTTTCGAGTGATTTGAACCGGCTGGCAACTCTGATACTCACAAGATCAAAAATAATTACAAAGATTGCTTGGACGTTCACACATTGCATTCTAAGTTCTGAACAATAGATTTCAAAAGCGACAAACAACAACAATTCCAATTCAGATCGCGATTCGTGGTTTAATGAGTTTTCTTAACTTTTAGAGTTTTAATTCATCCGTAACATTACACATTAGTGACAAGTCCACCTATAGCAATTACTCGGTGATAGGTAAAACTGACTTGCTGAAAGTCACTTCCTCTTAATGTAAAAAGAACTATTAAGAATCCAGTTATCCCTGCAGGCGCAACTACTAAAGAGCCATAAAAAATAACATACTGCAAAATTAGCTTGTTGTTAGCAATATCCAGATATGCCTTTGCATAAAGCTGTAACTCCAATATGTCCATTGAAATAGATACATTTTTCCATTCTTCCATAAGATTTTCAGCCGACGTATTCATGCCTGTAGTTATGCTTATGGGGTGTTATCAAGTTATTGAAAGCCAAATAATGTAAAAAGGATAATGTGTACTCAAGTAGGATACGAGTGACGCGACACTAACTAAACAGCTGTTGGGAATCTATTAATCTTCGTTTCAAGTGCAAAGTGTACGAACATTTGATTCCAAAAATATTTCATGTTTCAAACTGCCATTCCATTTTCCATTTACAAATGAGTTCTTGTAACCTTATAGACTTGAAGAAATTCTGCATCAGCAACAGAACAAAGTAGATTTTATTGAAATGTGACATCAGAGGGTAAAGTTCCCATGAAAACAGAATTCCAAGCAATTTATAAGAGTATCGATAAGTTGAAAGTCGTTAATATATTTTAGCGGACACAAGCTCGCTTTTGGTATGAAATTGTAAGTGTCCTTGAGAAGATACTGCCTTACCTCATAAAGCATAGAAAAATGTTGGGTCAAAGACATTATCTAATAATTACTATACGCTTCTAGGGAGAAAATGTGCAACATTAAAACGCTTTTATTCTAATGTATCAGTTTTTCAGATGCTGTGAGCATGCATGGATAGGGTGTTCCAAAGTATTAGCAACGTCAGGGATAATAGCTAGGAATAAATGCTAAGATGTCATCAATAGAGACCAAAAATAACGATTCGACCAAAATTACCGACAACAAAACTGTGAAAGCATTGTTTTGTCCTCAATTTTTAATTCGACTTTAAAAGCCTTGTTAAAGCCAAAACAAACCTGCTTTATTAAAGTTTCTTGTTGACTTGATCTTCGATCATAACACAAATGGATGTTACACACTGAATAGTACTGTATGTTACATACTTATGCTTATAATATGTCTTCCAACTAACTACGTGATGGGGGAATCGCTGGGGATCAAATATTATAGTCAAGGATTTTGTCACTTTCAGATATAATATACCCTCACATGTCTCCAAAAACAAGACCAAACTTTAGGTTGCAGAGTCAGCCCATTTAAAAGATATTGCAGTTTAAATCCTTACAGTTTAATAAATACTCGCTGAGGACTCCGACTTCGCGTACACCTAGGATGGCAGAAGACTACGGCATGCCGAATTCACCAATTTAAAAAAATTTACAGGTATTTATAACTGCATACATTACGCCAAGCAGCGAGAAGTCAAACAGCGTTTACGCAAAGCTCATTCCGACTGTTATTAACTTCAAAGTTTAACTTACTCTAACTTTCACACACATTTGTAGTGACTTGGTGCTAGAAGTTAAAATGTTCAGGACACCAAGAGCTTTAATTTGATATAAAATAGGTGTAGTCTCACCCAAGCACAAGTCTCACTGAGGCACAAACGTCTCACCCAGGCACAAAACGGTCTCACTGAGGCACACAGTAGTCTCACTGAGGCACAATTATTTCAAAAACCAAGTGTACATAGATTCTGACATTAATTTGATACCAAGCAAGATTAACGTAATAATGCAAAAATGTAATATTTGCGTTTAAACTAAACTAATTATTCGGAAAGAATTTGTTTGTTATTTATAAGTTCACAAACAATTAAGAAGTTTGTAGGTTATAACAACAAGAGATAAGACAAAAGCGACTGGTGTACTCTTTGGTTCTTATACATTCTATTAAAACCATATATATTTTTAGTTTTTGAGAAAATTTAAACCGGCTAGCGGGCGGGATAAAATATGAAATATAAAATATGGCTATATTTGAAAAAATTGAAAGTTGGACCTTTTTTGCTCATGCTGTCGTAGCATGTAGCCGACGCAAAACGTAGGCTGTTGGCATGAAATTTTACATACACGTTGACATTATGGCTGCTAATTAGCACGTCAAATTTTATTGAGATAACTTGGCTTTGAGACATTGAGATATTTCATTGAGTTGTGGCTGACTTATATAGCAGCAAACTCGGAATTTTCTCTAAAATGATGATTTTTGAGGAAAAATGAAATTTCTGCTACCAAAACCAAAACTGTGAGCTACTGATAGACACTGATACTGATTCATTTCAAGCAATATAAAGCTATAGCAATATACTGTGCTAATGTCTAATCACGCAGTTTCTACTCCTAAGGGTTAGTTCAACACAGGACCAAACGTTCAATGACCTACAGATTTGTAGTGCGATTTTGAGCAAAAACTGACTTCTCCGAACGTTAAAAATTCGTAGAAAATCAGCGTCCCTACAGCAAATAACGTCGCATAGATATTAGCACTTTACATAGTCCAGATTATTCGGATACCAAGGTCTAACCGAGTTGCTCTTACACAGCGCTTTTGGTAGCAGAAAAGTTTCCTAACTGCTCTCATTTTCCTATGTTTAACACATGTCGGGATCAGCTTTGGAGAGCTATTGTGAATGATAGGAAAGGTTTGCAACAAACGCACTTGTCTTGTTTTGAGGAACCATGGGGACTACAAAATTTGTGAAAATGAGAAAAATTTTAGATGGTCGAAAAATTGCGACCCGCCCCCTTAATACAGAACAAATAAAAATACTAAAATAAGAAGTACATACATCTAACATTAGGATTACATCAAACTACGAACTTTTAAATTTCTTCAAGCCCGTTTCCATGATTTAGGACATCACGTGACAACGACAACCTGAGCTCCGCCACCCAAAAACACTGTACTGTATTATATGTAAACTTTCAAAAGAACTATGGCTCAAATACCAATAGACATGACACCTATGTACAGCTCTTACAGTGATTATCAGTTTGCGGTCAAATTTAAAAAATACCTTAGCATTACATTCAATTTATAAGAAATTTCATCTTTAAGGCTGAAAATCCAATTAATTCGTTCAACCTAAGGTGGTAGAATACATTTCATATCCTCCAGCTAGTATTACTGATTGTGCTTTGCCTAAGCTCTCCTCTGAGTTCGCCATCCTTTTATTAACCCATACTACACAATATAATAGTTGCTCATTAAATGAACATATGAATTATAAGATAAGCATATAGATAAGATAAGCATATAGCATAGCATAAATGCAGCTTTTGAATATAGTTATACATATCGACTGTGCCGCCACATGTAAATCATAGAACTCTTTGTAATACAATCAGTTATATATTTATGGTTGTAATACTTGAAATCTAAGCCACGCTAGCGTGAAATTTTGCGTGAATCATTTCGAAGAACGCTATTCTGAATGTTTCACTGAATAGAACGTATAGATAGAAATTGGAAGTCTGTGCTATCCAGAATGTTATATGAAGCAGAAACATTGTAGTATAACGGAACTTGTATACCAGCAAATTTACCAGTGTTGCCTCGTACGTTAGCTCCTGAGCAGCTTCAGTGCCAGCAACAAAATGTAAAGGATACCATGAAATAAAAAAGAAAACACTATTCAAACTCATTGGCACAGTCAGACAAAGCTGCAGATGGCACAGTTGTTTATCTTTTTCCCATCTGTCCTTCTTGTCTTTATTACCCTGTGCAACATGACTTCTCTTAGCAACAATTCCTACAACCACAAGTACAGAAAATACAATGGCGGCAGTTGCTTTAATCAGATCAAGCGAAAGAATCAGCAGCAATAACACACCGTACGAGTCAGTATGACTCCAGTCTTTATAGAAATCAAAAGCCAGTAAAGAAAAATGATAGTACACTAGAGAAAACAGCTGCACGAACACAACCACCCTAAAAAGAATTTTCTTATTATTTATCCTTTTGAAAGAAAAAGGGATCCACAATGCTACAAATCTTTCAAACGCACATAAACTGAAATAATATCGTTAGCAGCGCTTGATCCGTTGATTATTCCCCATGCGAGAAAGAAACATGTCTCTGAGAACAGAAAATTCCATCCCCAGGCAGAAGCCCTAAATAAGTCACCCAAAATAAGGGAAATATTTGTAACAATCCCGCCTACAGCTATTATTCGGTGATAGGTAAAGCTGACTTGCTGAAAGTCACTTCCTCTTAGCGTTGATAGAACTATGAAGAATCCCAATATCCCTACTGGTGCAGCCACCAAATCACCATAAAACGAAATATACCGCAAGAGCAACCTGTAGCTAACAGCATCTTGATGAGCTTTTGCATACAGCAGTAACTCCGATAAATTCATTGAGTTGGATATATTTATCCATTCATCAATAACAGATTCAGTGGACCTATTCATTGGTATATGATATATAATTGCTAAGTACCAGATGCCAGAAATTGCTTCAAGTAGGAAGCGACATAACTGAATACAATGAAATCAATTCCTGATGCCAATATACGTATTAACTACCGGCAAACTATCCGGTATCTACCGGTAATTAGAAGGCGAATCTGATCGCAGGCTAAATCAGGGTGCAACTCTAACCGAGAAATTAAAGACCTACCTAATTAACTAATCCTACCCTAATTAAAAGAAGAGTAAGGCATCATAGTATTTACTGGTAACTTACTAATTTACTAAGGCAATGAAATCCAATAAAGCATACGCAGAAATAATAGGAGTACAGGTATAAGAATACACGCCCGCAGGCCAACCGTTCTACATCAAAGATACACTAATACTGACTAATTGATTAATTTGGCTAATTAACGAAAGTATCAAAACCGAGGTTTCTACACGGTAGTGATGAAGAAATCATTCAAAAGAATAGTGAAACACACTTCGCGTAGCGAGTATTTAACATTATCCCCTGGCGAAAGATTTTAGCGCCTGATAAAATTTCCAAGTAGAAGAGAGATGCTACCATAATAGCTGAGAGTTTTAAGATGGTAAAATTTAAGAGAAAAGTACTTTCAAGCATGGGCGACCAGTAAGCAACCATAAGAAGTCCTGGCGCATTTACTACCCATGATAACAAAAAGAACTTCAAGTAGTAAACCAAGTAGTTTACCAAAGAATAAAAACTTTCAGAAAAGAGATAATAGAAAAGTGGTAGCTAATAGTGATTCAATAGTAGAAACTAAGAAGCAAAAATAGGGGATTGTACTTCAATATTACAACAAAGTTGATAGCATTTTAAAGCGAAGTAGTATTTCAATTTAGAGAATAGAGAAAAGAGAAAATAATCAAGAAATAGTCGAAAACGAACCCACAAATGAAAAAGTAGTACCCTTTAGCCACTATGAATAAAAAACCACAACAATCACACAAAAATCCCACAATCACACACAAAACCTAACACACTTACAAATACGTTTATAGAGCTCTAACAATGCAATCAATAACTGACTTTACAGTGAGTAAATACTACATCTTATAACTATACAGCTGTTCAAAAGAATAACATACTACAAAAGTACTACAGTTCAACAAAATTATCCTATACATCGGTAGCAAAAGATTATCATACTACAATTATTCTTTACAACAATTCAAAAAGATTAATATATGACACATACAACATACTGTTAAATGGATTTTACACATGGCATTAAACTGTATATTTATAAAGTAACAAAACAAAACACGAAATTAATATATAGCCTAAGCTAACAATGCAAAAAGTATAGCAAACAAAACAAGCGTAACAGAAGTACAGAGAAATATAGAGAAGGAACAGAAACTACCATGTACAGTGCTTTCCGTCCTAACTCAACTCTTGGGCCTAACTTAAACATCAGAAAGCAAAGAAGTAGATGGTAATTTAAAAAAGAACAATAGAAGAAACAAGAATAAATTTCACAAGAGTCCTAAACTAAACCAAACCTAACTCAAAAACGAAAAGCAAACCAATTTTCTTTACGCGAAAACAAAAATTTTCAAAGTTCCTAACTCAAACCACACAAAAGATAACACACAAACAACTAATATCTATCAGCTATCGGTTATCGGTTATCCCCCGGCGAAAAAGAATGAGTGCCTACGAATTCCAACAAACCAACAAATAAACCTGACTGAAACAAACTAATTAAAGAAAATACTAATACAGAAAAATCACAACAAAATTCACAACAAAGAAAATTCCTAGCTAAACACAACAAACAAACAATGGAATGATAGAAAAGAGAAATGATTAATATAAGGCAAAAATTAAAGACACAGATTTAAAGACAAAAATTAAAGTACATATATAAAGACTAACAAACAGACTAAATGCAAAAATTCCTTCTTTGTATATGGCAAATAAAGGATTTAGGCACAAATTTTATGGCAGGGGACTCATCGGTAGGATGTTGATTGAGCAATAAAGCACCGTTGAAAGCACCAAAAGAGAGCTGTTAAGCTGAAAAAGAAAGTGGGTTAGACATACATATATACCCTAGAAATTTCCAAAATTAAGCTTCCGTTGAGATTAAACTAATAGCAAAAGTGAAAAGATAGAAAGATAGAAAAGAGAAAGATAGGAAAGAGTTTTCAAAGGATTTACAAAGATCATCTTTTTACAAAATGACTAAAGCTTCACTCCAAAGAATAAAAATGAGATTCTACTTAAGTACAAGACACATAATTACACCCAGTATACCATGCTTCTCCGAGCTTTAAAGTCTAAATTCAAGATAGAAAAAGAAAAGAAATGTACACAGATAAGAGCTACTGTACACCCTTGAAATGGCAAATCTTCAGAAATTAAGATAAAGATTAAAGACAAACTATAACTAGATACTAAACGACTAAATAGCGAAAATACAAGGCAAATAACGAAATAACTGTACACAAAAAACCACAAAAACAAAAACAAAAGTAACTATATAGTTCCAAAATTCCAAACTAGATAAATTCACCAAGTATATAGCTTCCGATTAGCTTGCCCTTCAAAATAAACAATACAACATAATCAATAAAGCTGTCTTATCTAAACCCTAAACTACTAAGTGCTACATATTTTACGGTCTTTCGTTTATAATTAATAGACCTCTTTTGCCTCTTTTCGATGCCCTTTATGTTTTGCACTTTACAGCTTTCAGGATATGGGCTAAGCTGTCGCACATAAGATTACTGAGATTCACAAAACAACAAACAAAAATACAAAATGAAGTAGATTATGCATAGAATGCCTTAAGATTAATGCAACAAAAATACCAGTTAACGAACAAAAGAAGAATACTGATTATATACTGCAAAATAAGAATATGAGCAAGCTAAACGTCTAAGCAATAATTCTTCAGATGAAACGTAATATATGAGGCGTTGTAAGTAATGAACGTAGTATATAAGCCTCTTTAAGCAACTAGCTTCAACAACAACAACAAAACAACTAAGTAGCTTCAAAAATAATTGCTTGCTTTCAAAAGAGTACAAGAATTCCGTAATAAATTCCAAGAAGTAAACAACAACACGTAGCTTTAACAAAAATAGTAGCACGTTAGCTTTCAAAATTCCGATTAATATAAGAAAAAAAAGTACGAAGAATACGAAAAGTAGTAGTAAAGTAGCAAAAAGTAGTAACTTGAAAAAGAAAAACTAGAAAAACAAAAAGTATAACGTAACCATGACTACCATACACGACAGACACTAATTGTAGTGACCTACAGTCAGCACATAGTGAAGGTAGTCGCGTACCAGCCAGAAGTTAAACATACAGGCTGTACGTTTGTGTGATATGAAAAACCCAGTGGCCAATTTACTCCGGCGCGATGTTACGAATGCGCCCCGGTTCAGCACTGTAATTAAAATATTCCAGGCGAACCGATTCAGCTTGTATAAACTCCTCACGTGCTCTGTTTTTAGCACCCTTGCTCTTAGGTCGATGTTCACGTCGAAAACCAAAAGGTGTAGTCTCACCCAACAATCTCGTAGGTGGCAGTTGTCTTGGCAATGGCATATTTGGCAAAGAACAATGATTTCGCAAAGTTGGCAACCCAAAATACTTAGGCAAGAATTTAGGATTCTTAATGCTCTTACGAATAAACCGATTGCGTCTAGAACGAACTTTAGGTGGCATAAAAGCAGATCTTAAAGTAACCACATTATTATCACCCGTAGGAACATTAAACCGACTATGCCGTTCATGGTATGGAATTTCAAATGGTAAAATATTCCTCATGAATTGCCTATCCTTCAAACGAATATCAGCCTTTGTTTGCTTAGCCAACAACAAAGCCGCTGGAAAATAAGCTAACCGTTTCGGAATTAAATGATGTTCAATTCTAGAGTTATATGGCATAGATCCCGCTCCATATTGAGACGTCTGATAGGGATCCGCTGGACAATAAATTCCCTCTGGATGTCCTCTAAACTTATCCTCGATCTTAGGCTTCGTAATAAAATGTGGCATAACTACTCCTTGACTCATTTCATAATAAGGAGGTGCATTTTTGCCGTCAAGCCAACTTCTTGCTGCCAATTGCATTCGTTTGCCAATGATAGTCTTTCTACGATACATCTCTTGGCCTCGAACTAGTTGATTCTGATGATTAACAAGATCTAAGGGACCGTCGACCATGAAATACAAAAGCAAGTTCTGATACATGCATCCAATAAAGTTCTCACCAGTTTGACACGAGGGAAAGTTAGGCTCAAGATAACGAGCATCACAACCCGTTCCCATGAATGGATGTTGTCTAGCAGATTTCGCAAAGAACTTTTCACAGTTGTTCAAAACAAAAGTTCTAGTTTCCGGCTCTTGATAAAATTTCTCAATAACTGCCTGGTAAGCCAATAATGGTCGATAGCTAGATTTCCAAAAACGCTGTAAATGGGGATAATCCTCTAGATACTTATCCACGCGTTTCTTAATCTGAACACCGTTCAAAATTAGATGTCGGCTCTTGACCCATGGACACATGTTAGGTAAATTCAACAATTTACACTTCCAATATTGATAAGCCGTTTCCATACACCTAAATCTAAACGTTTCGTCCAATAAGGTAACACCACCGTCAGGCGAGTACATGAAACTAGCTTCAAACACATATCTGAAAAACGGTTCTAGATATAGACATTCCTTCTCGTTCGTGTCAGAAAATGGATTTTCGACTTTAGGATAACCTGTAATTCGTCCCGTTTCAATGAACAATGCATAAGTATCTCTGATCGCTCTCCAATTCGCAATATTGTTAGTATTAAGTCGTCCAAGCAACCACATGGTTCTCTTATAACCTCGTTGGAGGAGATGTGGCCAATTCCGTATCTCCGGAAAAAGCTCACGATAGATAACCACAGTAGCTGCATGGAGACTATTACCAGTCCCAACAAACTTCAAGGCTTTATGCTGATTTCCTTGTTCATCCTTCATAGGTGGAAAAGTTAAAGTGACAGTAAACTTATGGAATTCCTCTCCGGTATGAGAATGCTTAGGTTCCGACATATCAATTTCCAAATCACAAGGTTCCCACAATGGATTAGCTCTCAAGATCTTCTTCTTAAACACTGCAAGTTGATTAGATGGTAATTCAATTAGACTACGGCATTCCAAATGAAACAACTCGTGAAATTCATCGCGAAAAGCTTGCAAAAATGGATGAAACACCGTTACATTTTCAGCACAACTGACAGGAAAGTGAGACATGACAATATTATCTAGTAGATGGTACAAAACAATTGGTGACTTGGCACACTGGAGTCGATTTTGCACCAGTTGTGTCGCAATGTTATCATAGATGTCAAAAGGCGCAAAAACATTCTCAAAGTCAACCAAAAATTTCCTATCCATATTCAACCTAATGGCTTTACAAATAATAAGAACTTCACGAAAAGTATGCTGAGAAAGTTTTTCATTCAGCCATTGAATATAAACGTCTTTACTCAAAGGTGCCGTCACGTCTTCCTGTTCGTTCCGCGTATATAACGGTCTTTCACTTAACCACTGTTGAAAATTTGGAATTGCCTTAATGAGTGCATGAGCTTCCAATTCATCACGCTGCAACCAAGTAAAATCTCCAACATCAACTTCTTCAGGTTCTGGAGCAGGTGGAATTCTAGGTTCTGGATCTAAAACCTGCTGAATGATCTTTTCCCTTTCTGTACGCACGTATTCCGTCTCTTCCTGAGGTACTACGGGAACAATCAATGGAATTTCCTCCTGAACCCGTTCTGGCTCTTCATATACCTCGTTCTGTTCAACCCGTAAGGAACCTTCCTGCTGTTCATCAATCCTAGATATTCTAAGTTCCTCCTTGTAGACATAAGCACTAGCATCGATGTAATCTTGGGAACTCGGCTCAAAAACTGCACTAGGTACCGTCTTAATTAACGATCCACGAGACAAACGAGATTTCGTAATCAAGACTGAAAATGGATAGATACCCAACCTTCCATCTGGACCAATTATCCACAAGTATCTATCAGTCAACCTAAGATGACCCGTAAGTTCCGACTCAACTTCGTAGACATTCGATTTTCCTGCCTGTTGATTCCACAAGAATTTCAACAAAAATGCTCGACCTTGTCCTTTTTGAATCTGAGACACAGGTGGTTTCAACAAATATGCATAATACTGATCTTGTGAAAGAACAACCTCTCCGGTGGAAGTTTTTGCAGAAATAGTGATAGACTTAACTGGTTCCAAGACTGGAATTCCCTTCGGTTGTTCAGCCATAGCGACATACTCGTTCGTATTGATAGCATTTAAAAGTCGCACCTTATGCTTTGCTCCACGACAATTCAAAAATACTTCCAAACCTTGCTCATGATGTGGAATGCTTTTAGGAATATCCTCTGGATAACCTTCCTTTTTAGCTTTATGAACAATGTCCAATAGACCTCTGACATTCAAACTCCATGAAGAAGACTGATCTGATTTTTGGGGATCTGCATGACGTTCTGTAGAACGACACTCAGTTCCTTCCACAGTATCAGGCTCTTCAAAGGTAGATGGATCAAAACAGTTAGTACCAAACGCTTTTTCCCAATGTTCCACTGTAACTTCATCATCTGTTTCAACTGCCTGCAAATCAATGGACCTTTCATCTTCCCAGAGTTCAATCTGTTCTCTCGATTGCATATCTGGTATAGGCAACAATGGCTCTCGTTTCCTCACTACAGGCTTCAAAACAGGTGGAACTGGAGGTTGAGGTAATTGAGCTCCTGATGGTCCTGGCTGTTGCTGTAGGACCTCTGGCACAGTTTGCACTTTTTCCTCTTCCTCTACAGTACCCAACATAGACTCCAATGGCGAACCATGTTCCTCTTCCAACGCTCTAATTTGTTCCGCCACATTTGCCTCATAGTTATCCCATTCCTTGCTTTTAATACCATCCTTGGTATGTGCTCCCTCTTGTGGTATTGCAAAGAATTGAATATCCCAACAAAGTCTATCTGGGAACATACACTGCAAAGGTTCTAAAGGCAAATCTAGATCTAGCTGTCGATTAACATACTCTGACATTAGGAACAAAACCTCTGGACGTCTGGCAATGGGTAAATCAGGATCTCGAAAAAAACACCCCATTCAGACAAACGAGGACTGTTATTAGGCAAGGTAGCTTCCTTTTCCTGTTGTCGATGTCGCAAATAACGCTGTCGCCACTGTTCTACTGCCCTTCGAACTTCCTTAACCTCATCTGGATAAAGTGACTTATTAAAAGTGTGCAAATGATGCAATTTCGTCACCAGACCTGTGGTCTTATAGACAGTCTCTCTAATCGTCCTCACAATTCTAGTTGACGTAGTATATGTGAAGCACACAGTAGAAGCAGTCACTACGATTTCCAAAAGATCTTCATCTGGACAAGCTTTAAATAACTTTTGCGCTAATTCCGTCTGAGCTATCAAGTCCGCACAAGCATATTCCGCATGGCATTTCCATGGTAATGGAGTAATACCCCAAACTGATGGCGCGTCTTTAACTGCTTGCTTTGGATCTGATACATGCCAAGCATTAGCCATATTTTTCAAACTCAGATTCTGTTGAATTGCAGTAGCCTCATTCTGTCTTGGATGTTCAACCCATTCTATTGGCTTAAAGTCAGATGGACACATATCCGAATTAAGAACTGTACCCAAGTTTCGCCACAACTCCGTCATTTCAACGCAGCTGTCCTCAAAACCGGGTAAGTCCAAACAACGAGTTAACCTCAGTGCATCTGAATCTGCACCCACTGACATAAAGATTGCTCCATTCTGAGGATCGAAGAATTCGTAACAAATGCATCACAATCTGGTAGTCCATAGTTGTAGCTAAGATAGTACTAAGCCAGATAACCATTTTATACTTTGGCTTTGGATTATCAAATGTGATTGGACCTGCCAACTGGATTGCACCAATGGTTTCAGCTTGTTCCTGTCCAAAAGCAGCGCTTCGAATTCCTTCCAGATCCAACACAATATATCGTCCTTGCAACATTTCTTTCATGATTGGCAATGCTTCCAGCAATTCCTGATGCGTCATGATGGACTGAATTCCTTGATCCAAACAGACTCTATTGACTTCACGTTGACGTTCCACTAGAAAATCAGGCAAGATACCAGGAGCTGAAGTCACGACCTTGGATATCTCGTACATATTTCCTTTGGAAAATTGCCAAGAAAATCCAGGTGCATGAACGTTCCAGCGCTTTTCGATCTTATCAATCTCGTAATTACTGAGATTCTCCCTAACTGGATGAATTTCCACTCGTCGCTCGAATTTATTCTCCAATTTATACACCTTTTCCCAATTCCTTTTAACTTCCTCAGGTGTCATCCGATTTCCAAAACTGACAAAACTGAGACGATTCTCATAGGAAGGAGCATCGTAGTAGTCTGGAGAATTACGTCGATCCACGACATTTCTAGAAACACTCCGTTTCTGATTCTTCCTTTTGTTGGATTCTGCTTTCCTTTGTTCAGGATTCGGAGCAACTTTATAGGTCTTAGGTCTAGGAGCAGATGGTTTATCCTCTTCACTTTCGGATTCACTCCATCTACTATGGTGCCTTTTGGCCATCATCAAGGAAATTTTAAGGAGATCACAACATAGAATTAATTTTCCTAAATTACAAAGTGCACATATAGTCGCTGTCTTTCGACACATTTTTATACGTAGCGTATCCATCAGTGAAAAATGAATGCGGGTAGGGGCATGTGAGGGAACCGGATATTAGGAAACGGTAAATTTTGAAAATTTGCAGCAGTTACTGCACATTCGAGACTATGTGGACTTGTAGTCTCTACCGTCTCCGTTTCTTGTATTAGCAATTGCACTGATTGCTGTATTTCCGGTTGTTTAATAGTTACTTGTACGTCTTCTGTTTCATCTACTTGTACTTGATTTTTATCTTCATCAGCTAACACACAATGCTTTACAAGTACATCATCGTCATACATATCTACGACATTATTATCATGCAACGTATCTACATCAGTAACACCACTGTGAGCGGTTGGATCATCAATATCTATTTCCAACTCCTCCAGGGTTTCTGGGTTTATATCAGGTAACAATTTCAATCTATTGACATGAATTACCTTACTAATGTCACCCGTTTTCAAATTACGTAAACGCACATTTTGATCAGACAAAATTTCTACAATTCTATAGGGACCATCATACTTTGGTGCCAATTTTGGTGTAGTTCCTTGAGCTACAGGCACTTGAGTAATGTTACGCATAACAAGTTGTCCCACAGTAAAATTCTTCATACGTACGCGTTTATCATAACGTTGCTTAACAAGTTCCGCTTTATCAGAAATAATTTGAGCAGTAATATGCCAGTTTTCAGTTAAAATCCGTATTAAAGAAGTCTTATAATTGACTAAAGATTCTACTGGCTTTTCAAGCTTATCAAACAACAAATCTTCTGGAACTTGTGCATCCCTTCCAAACAACATAAAATACGGTGTATCCTGAATAGTAGAATGAAACGACGTTCTATATGCATGCATTGCAAAAGCTAATTTAGTATCCCAATCACGCTGATTTACATCTACGTACTTCTTAACTATTTCCCGTATAGTTCCATTTACCCGTTCAACTAAGCCGTTTGACTGAGGGTGATAGGCAGTGGTACGTAACTTTTTAGTACCCATTAATTTAAAAAGAGTATTAGTAACTTCTGCCTGAAAATTAGGACCTTGGTCAGTGATCACCTCAGTTGGTACCCCGTACCGTAAAATAAATTCATTCAAAAGAACACGTATAAGAGTTTCGGCTTTTTCATTTCGTAAGGGCCAAGCTTCTGCCCATCGGGTAAGTTGATCAATTACAACCAAAACACAAACATTCTGCTTTTTACTAGTCGGGAAATGCATAACGTCAGCGTAAATGCGTTCAAACGGTTTAGTCACTGGCGGATAAATTTTCATAGGGGCTTGTGGGTGCCTCGGCCCAATAGAAAATCGTGCACATACAATACAATTACGTATAAACAACTTAACATCAGTAAGTAATGTGGGCCAATAATATTTCACAGCTACTTTATAATGAGTTTGAGGTACACCCAAATGACCACCAGTATCAATATCAGAATGAAACCGTTCTAAAATATAGTTGCGAAACTTTCTAGGTACGCATGTTAAACGAGCAGAACACTTTTTCTTTCGACCGTTAATGTCAGTACTAAATCGATATAACATTCCATTTTCTTTAAGTTCGAAATTAGATTGATCACGTATTAGAGTCCAAGTTAAATCATCTTTGGGTAAAGTCCCTTTTTGCAAGTATTCGATAAAAGCACTAAAGTCAGGATCAGTTTTAAGAGCTAGTGACCATTGGTCATCAGTATATTGCTCTATGACAAAGACTGGAGGGTACATATCACCGGTTACATCAAACTCATCAGATACGTACTGAAACTTATTCACAGATTTACTAGTTTGATTCGCATCCTCAACTTCGCTGTTGTCATGTTCAACGACAGTCTGTTGTGGATTACGAGACAAACAGTCAGCTACAGGGTTATCTACGCCTTTTCGATGTAAAGTCTGATAATTAAATTCAGAAAGTGCAATAGCCCATTTCGCAATTCGAGTATAGCCTTGATTTTTGGCGTTTGCAAAAATATATTTAAGGGCTTCATTGTCAGTATATAAAGTAAATTGTCGATGACGTAGATAATGCTGAAAATGCTTGCATGCCCAAACTACAGCAAGACCTTCCAACTCAACTATTTTATAGCGCTTTTCTGCACCAACTAAGGATCTACTAGCATAAGCGATTGGTTTAGGCTTTGTCTCTCCAGGTTGATCTTGTTCGAGAACAGCACCGAGACCCACAACACTAGCATCTGTTGTTAGAATAAAAGGTTTTTCCCAATTTGGGTACGCAAGAACAGGTGCGTTTATTAACGCTTGCTTTAGATTTTCAAAAGCCTGTTGGCATTTTTCATCCCAGTGAAAACCTTCATCCTTTTTAAGCAAGTTATTCATTGGTGCCGCAATAGAACTAAAGTTGCTAATAAATCTCCGATAGTATCCAGCCATACCTAAGAAGCCACGCAATTGCTTAACAGTAATAGGTACTGGAAAGTTCTTAACCGCAGTTACTTTACGTGGATCTGTTTCAATGCCCTTTTCGGAGATGAAATGACCTAGATATTCAACCTTTTTGCGAAAAAACACGCATTTTTTCATCTTTAGCCGTAAACCATGATCAGATAGTTTTTGAAAAACCGTTTCTAGCATTTTCAAATGATGAGTTTCGTCGTTAGATGGAATTAGTAAATCGTCAATATAAACAGGCAACTCAGTGAATATTCTTTCCATTATTCTTTGAAAAGTCGCAGGGGCATTCGTCAAGCCAAATGGCATGACATTAAAATGAAACAAACCCATATGCGAAATAAATGCCGTCTTTTCCTTATGAGGAGGAAACATCTCGATTTGCCAATAGCCGCTATTTAAATCCAAAGTTGAAAAGAATTTCCCTTTACTAAACATATCTAGAATTTCATCTATTTTAGGTAAAGGGTAACGGTCTTTTCGTGTTATTTTATTCAACTGTCGATAATCAATAACAAATCGAGTAGTTCCGTCCTTTTTGCCTACAAGCATGCATGGAGAAGACCATTGAC
>JASAND010030793.1:0-22375 GCA_030248195.1 Trissonchulus latispiculum
GGGATGGGGAAAGTAGCTTTAAATTTAATAAAGCATTATTCTTGTTGAGAGATTGGAATAGGGAAGGGAGAAGGGGATGCCACGACCCACCAAGGTTCCGGTCATATATCATGCCAGCTTCGTAGGGCTATCTCAGGTACGGTGGGGCTAGCCCAGCAACCTATACGAGCGCCCTAAGGGGGGAAGGGGGGGGAGGGAGTCACCTAGGCTACGCGGTCGAACCCTAGGCTCACAGGCGGTCTCGAACGTATTTTTGATGGGAAAAGGTGGGAAAATTTCGTAAAGGGACTAGAAAATGGGTATTGGCTCACATACATACAGACCACATTTACACACCATCACACCCGTTAGGGCCTACGGTACATTCACACACGCATTCACACAGAAAAACAGACAACCAAGCCAGTACCCGACGGTATGTTTTACCGCAAAAAGGAGGAAAGGGGAGGGGAAGGGATTCAAAAATAGAAAGGATTCTACATCCGAGACGTAAATTTGCCCCTCTGCGCAAATTGACCTACTTCGCGACAGTCAGGGGAAAAAGACCCTAGCGGCCCTACTTTTTTCGGACTGGGAAGGGAGAACAAAACTGGCAAAATATATGGACTACCCCACATAGAATCAAAAGAAAGTGGCAAGAAAGGGGGGGGGGTGGGAATTTTGTCGGTCATAATCTCTCAAAAAGAGGCGCTTTCTTTTGAGTGAAAGGAAAGAGAAATGGAAAAATGGGAAACAAGGGATTTGGTTTGAGCTTAAGAAAAAGGTTTTGTGATTTGATTAATTAAAACAACAACAAAGAAAAAAATGCAAAAATCACCGTACAACAGATAGGCTATACATGACAAGAATAAAAAATAGGCTACGAAAATATGAAAGGCGAAACAAATTACAAAATTTATACAAAGTTCCATTTTACCACCAAATTTGTTCTTCTTGAGATGATTCAGAGCTGGAGGAACGGAGGGAAGGAGACGGAGGATACCCATCATAGTTCAGCAGAAGGGCACAGGGACTATAACAGTGTCCAAACAGCACTGGCAAATTGGAGTTGGCGCCATAAATCCAATAATAGCATAATAGAGATATAATCATAATAATCCAGAAAATTGGGGCCAGCATCCAGGGGCGGAATGACGTTTAGGGTGCGCCATGTGAGGACCGTAGGGGACAATACCACGTCCCTAGGGGAAGCTGTCGATGGGCAGGATCAGGGGGGGATGGATCATGAATAGCCACAAATGTCCAACGGTGTTGGTTAGGAATTCGCCAGAGTGGAGGATAAAATGATAGTAGGAAAGATAGGACGGAAGGGCAGGGAGGGACGGGAGCGCAGGAGGACGAGGGACAGGGGAGGGATCGGCCTACCAGCCGCGGAGGACCGGGGAACGGGAATCGATCGGGAGGGGTTCGTCCGCCAATGGGGGGAAGGCAGGGTTGCAGTGGGTGATACCTGCCCGCCGGGCAGTATACGTCCTTGGACCTGGGGTTTGGATGGGTACCCGCCATGAAGACACTATGGCGGTTAATATCCATGACGGGGGGAGCCGCACGGAGACTGGCCGGAGGGTTACGATCGTCGAAAAGGGTGGATGGGAATAGCCGATTAGCGAATAGCGTTCCGCCATGGCTCTGATTCGCTGCCGTAGGATGTCCTGGAAGGCTGAGAATTGGGCCTGGGTCAGGGGTTCACGGGTCTTGAGGTCTAGGAAGAAATCGTCTAGACCACCTTGGCGAAACCACAGGAGGACTTCCAGCCAGATCCGTCCGGCGACGTTATGACCGGTCCACGCGGCAGGGTTGTAGAGGTCCGGGTAAACGTCCGGGTCCATTTCTCCGATGGACGCGGCAGGTTGGCCGTTGATGAGGGGGGCCAGGACTCCAGTACCCCAGAGAGGGTCATCCGAGGACTCAGCAAAGAGGTGGGTGGGGTAGGTGACGAGATGGATTCTCGTACAGGAGTTCGAAGGCTATGCGGACCATAGCCCGGATGTTGAGGCCACCTGCCCAGTTGGCCTTCAGGGACTCTGGGGACGAGTTCAGCATTTGGGACACTTGGGTTTTTCCGGGTGGTGGGCCGGGAACGATGCTCAGTTGGCGCAGGAGGGGCTACCCCTCGCTGAGCTGCCGCCAACTGAGCCTCTAGACTAGCGGCTTGAGTTGGCCGCTGGACTTCTGCTACAATCTCAATGGAAGTGGACGAGGCCGCCGAACGACGTCCTGAGGCGGTCTCGGCTGGCGGGCGGGGACCAGATCGAAGAGACGCTGATCCGGACAGCTGAGGGGGTGGGGACAACCATTCCCCGCTGGGAGGGATTAGCGGTGTGGGAGCAGGACCACCGCTAACTCCAGGATGTCTGGAAGTACTATATCTCTGTGGCACGTCAATTCTGGATTGGGGTGAGCAGACGTTCATCTCTGAGTCTGCTGCTGAGGGGGAGGCGGGGACCTAGGGCGCGGTCTGGGTTGGGGCGGAGGCGGGGGAGGGGGCGTGCTCGCAGCCTGAGCACGACTGGAACCGGAGGCAGCGCTCGCGCCAGATTGGGCACTGCCGGAAGTATCGCAGCGCTCCCGAGAGCGTTGTCGGATTCGGACTTGGGCAGGGAGAGGGGGCGGGGTTTGCTGTCGACGGTGACGGTTGGAGGAGTCCGAGGGTTGGGGTCGGCCGTGGCGCGCAGCCGTCATCCGTCGCCATGGGAGTTGGGGGTAGCGCCACTGAGACCACTGTCAAATAAACCGGACAAAGGGAAAGAACATTGCTTCGCGAAGGATATGGGGAGGTTGGGCAGGGGGTGTCAAGGTCCAAATCAAAGGACCAAGAGGGGACGGGCCAGGGGCCGGTTGTTCAACAGGACCGACAAACATGATCTCCTCATAAATGGCGGTTAGCTCCTGACGCTGACGTCGGGAGGGGCGTGCGTCTAGAGCGGTAAATTCCAGGGCTGGGTAGAGGGGGCCGGCACCCAGACGACGATGCTGGACGACGTCTTGGGTAACTCGGGGGCCGTAGGATGCGGTGGGAGCCAGTTGGAGGGCCATTTAAAGGTCACAGATATTGACTTGCCGGGCTGCCCGGTGAGCCAGTGTAGCATGGGTATAGACATCGTGTACAGCATACACGATGTCCTGGATGTGGGGGAGAGGGTCCATACCATGGGCGCAACAGGTCTGTTCCTTATGGTTGGGGAAGTGGTACTCCGATGTTAGGCGGGACAGATGGGACGGCGGTCCGTGCAAAAAGCCTGCTCAAGCGGTAGCCTGGCTGGGCCAGGTAGGCATTTCACGGACCACTTGGGGGTTTTGGGGAGCTTTCCGCAATTTAACCGGGGGAGGGTAGGTTTTGCGATATGAATGGGGAATGTCAGGTGCTGCTGCCAGCACTGAGGAAGCAAACCCGGCGGGACCAGGTTGCTGGGATGCTTGGGGGGTGTCAGATGCTGCCGCCAGCACTGGGGAAGCAAACCCGGCGGGACCAGGTTGCTGGGATGCTTGGGGGGTGTCAGATGCTGCCGCCAGCACTGGGGAAGCAAACCCGGCGGGACCAGGTTGCTGGGATGCTTGGGGGGTGTCAGATGCTGCCGCCAGCACTGGGGAAGCAAACCCGGCGGGACCAGGTTGCTGGGACACTTGGGGAGAGGCATGGGCCTCGTTATACGCTTGGGAATCAATTGACCGGTAAGCAACGGTGGAGGCATGACTGGAGGTAAGGGATTGTGCCAACTCTGATGTCGGGAATTGGCACACTTGAGGGCGAAGGGAGAATAGGTTACTCAGGCCGGGAGAGGCAGTCGAGACTGGGGGTGTCTGCACTGCCTGCGCGGCCTGTGTTGCCTGGGCTTGGGATACTGCACCTTGTATCCCGTTGTCTGGGTTGGCTGCGGGGGAATGGGTGTCAGCCGGCGGAGTACCAGCTGGGCGGGACGGCGGTCTGCCGCCATCCGATAGCACTGAACCGGGGCTAGGGCCTGGGGGGTGTTCTGTGTAACGTACGATAGGGTTCGCAAGTAAAAATTCAGTCGTGGGGGGTCGGGACGGGATCTCCGCGGACGGGCCCGCAGGAGATTGTTGGGGACCGGGTTCAGAGGCGGGTAGGGTATTGGGGAGGGTTTGAGAGCCGGGCTGCCCAGTCTCTCTTGTAGGGGAATTCTGGCTCATAGGTAGCACCGGGTTCCAAAAAGCTTGGTCAAGCTCGGGAAATTGGACAAAACTGTTGACGTCCAAGGGCTGAGGAGGGTCAGGTCGTCGTATTCGGGGCCAAATGGATCCTTCGCGGAAGTTAATGGAATTCCTCCGGCTCATATAAAAGCCAGAGAACAGCACCAAATTAAGCAGGAATCAACTTCAGTGCCCACTAATCTACTTCAATATAAAATAAGGCACCAAAATTGCAAGGAAGCATCAGCTCTGAAACAAACAAAGAGCAGTGCATACACAGAAAGGTGAAGAATTGTAAGAAAGAGTGTGCTGGGGTGAGAACAGTGTCAATATTTTGGAAGTGAACTACCGAAATGTAGTTGTAGGGAGGGGACGAAAAACCCAGGGTAGGGGGCAGGGGACAGGACAGATTTTGGGGAAAGGACAAAGGGAAGAAGTTTGGGATTTCAAACCCACTTTGAAATATGCCAAACAGGGTATGAAGGGTGGGCCGTGTTCCATATCCAGCTGATTGGCCACATTTCGACCATCGGTCGAAATAACTAAAATCATAAAAAGAACTGGACATGGTATACAGGTACATACGTAGGATCGGCCGGACCTTACGGTACGGTCCTAGGGTACGAGGTACTACTTACCTGCAGTTTTTGCCTGTACGTATGTAGCATACAAGCAAACCAAACAAACCGGAGGGGGGGGGAATAACCAGAAACTAGGGGGGGAAGCATACTATTTAATTATCATACATACCATGCATACAAAACATGTATACCTAGGAATCAAAAATGCATACGTATGTAGGACCCTAAAGGGGAAAAATTTTTGGAGTTATTAGAATACATACGTATAACTAATAAAGGATTCGTAACGTGAGGGAGAAAGAGAAAAAAAGACATAAAAACCCCATTTTAGTTTAAATAGAAATCGTAGAAGAAGAATAACAAAAGTAATATAAATCGTATAAGTACACAAAGATGTATAAATATACTAAGGAGAAAACCCCAATTTAGACTGAAAAGAGAGAAAACCCAAAAATTTGAAAAATAACATAGATAGAAGTAATCATACGTAGGGTCCTACAATTTTTGACCCTAGAGACACTCATACAAAAAAATGGACATATATACGTACATTTACACCACAAACAGACAGATAAGCAAACATTCAAACAAAACACCCTACTTACGTATTTATATACCAGGCCTGGTTTAGTAGAAGCGAAATGCAGCTGCCAAGGAATAAAGTACAAAAAGGAGGGGGAGGGGACGGATAAATTAAGGGAAAGGGGACGGGTGAGTATACCATGTCGGACAGGGTGAAGGGTCCAACACTCTAGACCCTTTTTGGGTTACCCCGAAGCGTAACCCTGATAAAACACACATATTGGGGGTAAGGTCCAGGCCAGCTGGACCTTGGAGTTATCCGACATAACTCCAAAAACTTACGACGCGGTGATCTTCACGGGTTTTTCGTTTAGCGGTTTCTGGGCATGGGGTACGTATATAGATCATGGGGATAACGTACTAATGGGTTTGGGCAAGGGTGTCGTTTCAAGGGTAGCAACAACAAGATCCCAAGTGTTGCTGGTATTGGCCTGCCATGTGCTCAGTCGACTAGGCGGGCTGCAAGTGCCTGAGATTATCGGGGTTTGGATAAGGTTACCGGAAATGACACTGTTCGTTACGGTAATACTAAATTTATCGGCCAGTGCCCGTAACTCGTCTGGGGTAAGGAGTGATGTCTGCCACATAGGGGTGGAAAGGGAATGGGACTTAGGGACTACGGACCAATCATATTTTTGCATAAGGTCATAACCAATAATAAAATCTTGGTACAGACCTTGGGCAACATGGAAGGGAAATAAATATTTGTGCCCGTTGCACAAAAAGGGTATCTCGCATTTCCCCAATATGTCAACGGACGTATCCTCCGCAGCTGTGGAGAATTTGGAAGCCGCAGAGGTATGAAGGGCAAGGGAGAGGGTACCGGAGGCATTTACATGGTCGAAAAATGCCTTGGATATGTAGCAGACATTCGCACCGGACTCCAAAAGGGCTAGGGCCTTCACACCAAAAATACTTACTAGCAGGTGGGGGCTTTTTTGGGAGGGCAGACGAGTACACTGGGACACGTAAAAACGGGTAGTGTCAGTCAGGATTGCTTGGACGAGGTCACTGACGGGACCTGTCTGTTCATGGTCAGAAGTATCTTGAGCCTCAGCGTCCTCGGCTTCGAAGGATTGATTTCGGTCACTCAGGTTACTGAGCGGAGTGAGGTTGGGTTGGGTCTCAGGGTCCTCAGCCTCCGAAACCTGAGCGAAGGCATTTTGGGTAGGGAAGGTAGTAGGAATGACCGCTGGGGTTGGCAGCTGAGGCTCATTGATAACAGCAGGGGTGGGACTTTCTGTTTGATGGACCAGCTCTCCCAAGAGAGCAGTGGGTTTGGGCTGGGTCTCAGGGTCCTCAACCTCTAAAACCTGAGTTGAGGCATTTTGGGTAGTGAGGGTAGTAGGGGTAGCCGCTGGGGTTGGCGGCTGGGGCTCATTGGTAGTAGCAGGAATTGGGTTTTCGGGTAGCAAGGTTAGCTCTCCCATAGATTGGGATCGCTGACGAAGGTGGGGTCAAGGGAGTCGTTTGGGTTTGGGCAAAGAGTCGCTTCTGGTGGACTCGTGGGGTTGGCAGAGTTGACCGGACATGTCCAGCTCCTCCATGCACTGACGAATTCGGCCCAGAAGGTTCAACAGCAGGCTTTCGAATTCTTCGAATTTTTGGCGGGTAAGGTTCATGGTTGAGGAGAAGTCCCCAGGAGACTTCTCAACAGCTTTAGGGAGTTTTGGGTACGATTTCGGCTGATGATCCTCCACCGGACTGAGCGACTCTCGGGGATCGCGGAACATGTCGCCCAATTCAAAGCACGGAGCCCACTGGTCGGGGCCAAAGGGGTTAGTGGAAATAGCAATAGGGGAGGCGTGGTCGTGACGAGCACGCTTGGAATGTCGGGAAACTATTTTCCAAGAGTAGTTTCCTGTATCCCGCATGGGGTGGGAGTTTTCGGGGGCATTGCGAGTGGAGGCCGTGGTAGGGTTAGCTGTAGTGGGACCATCCTGGTGATGCGAGGTACTGGGGAGATGTTGCTGGCCCTCGCCAGTCAGCAACATCTCCCCAGGGCTTAGAATAAACTTAGGGGTGGAATGTGTACGTACTTGGTTAAATGTACGTACATGGTTTGTACGAGGCAAAATTTTGGGCGTCAACAGTGGATCAATTAGGGAGGGGATAGGTACTTGGATCTTGTTGGACGCTACGGGCTTCCCGTAGCATCCGCGAGGGGGAGTCCACTGCTGACGATTAAACCTTTCGCAACCTCGCAACACCAAGTTTTTCCCTGCTGGGGGCTACACTCCGGGTGGGTGGATAGGCAAGTCCGCGGTCTCCACTGACAAGTTCGTGTGCGTTTGGGCTCCAAAAATGAAAGGCGACGTTGGACAGGGTAAGGGGGGTTCGACCTCGTGGTCAAACAGGCTGGGGGGTTTCGTAGATTGGGAGGAGGGTGGGGATGGGGTATACTCCGTTAAACAAGAGGACACTGAGACCGTCGGGGACTGATGTGACTCCGGGTGATGGCCACTTGGTGAGAAATAGGGTAAGGGTTCGGGCTCCTCTGAGCTCCGATTGGCCATCCGAGGGTTATCAGTCACTTCGTACACGGGCGCCATATTAACTGGGTAGGGGTCAGACCGGGGACGCACGTCGGGGCTTACTGACGGCGCCCCAGGTTGGCGTTTCCCTGGTTCTGGAAAAGGCCATCGGAAGTGGGTTGATGACTAACTTGGGGACTGGGTTGGGGTTGGAGGTCACTCAGGTCACCTCCTTGTTGGCGAAGGGGGGTCCGCGCTTGAGGTTGGGGGCTGGCCATCACCTTCGGGCTCGCTGACATACGTAGGAATCCGGGGTGGTTGGGCCCCAGGTTGTCGACTGCGCGTATGCGGGTGGGGCAGTATTGCCACCCGTGCCCCTCTTGGGTGCACCAGAAGCACAACCTGGGCCCATGAGTTCTGGAGTTGTGGTTACGGGGGTAAGAATTGGAATTATTTCGAATTCCATATGGGCGGGATTTGATCTGATCGTGGGGGCCTTGGGATGGTTTCGTTCCACTAGAGGCCGCAATGGATTTGGCATGGCGTTTCGTGGACGGGCAGGTTTGCACTACCAGGGCTTCCCTAGTAGGCAAATGGGGTTTAGGGTATCCGGGGGTATGGGGGGAATAATCATAAAAATACTCCAATGGGGTTTGATGGGGAGGGGGAGCCCATCCAGGACACGCCGGGGCTTCGGGACAAAAACCCAGAGCGGATTTTTTCTTGGGTTGGGGCTTTCCAGACGGCTGTTCCAGGGGAGTGGGGTTGGGGGTGGGGCTTCTTCGCTCGGGTCAGAACCGTCCAAATGAACCGTGGGGTCATGACGGGAGGGGCTTCCCCTACCTCCGTCCTGGGGGTAGTCCGACGAGGGGTGTAGATCGTCCTCGGGACTCAATCCTGACCCGAGGCGAATGTGGACGGAAGATCCGTGCTGCCCAGAACTTCCGACCACGGCCCCAAGGTCAGGAGGGGGAGGGTCAGGAGATCTGTCATGACGGGAGGGGCTTCCCCTACCTCCGTCCTGAGGGTAGTCCGACGAGGGGTGTAGATCGTCCTCGGGACTCAGTCCTGACCCGAGGCGGATGTGGACGGAAGATCCGTGCTGCCCAGAACTTCCGACCACGGCCCCAAGGTCAGGAGGGGGAGGGTCAGGAGATCGGGTCACTCTGGGTTTACTGTCAAAGGGGTCGTCTTCAGGGGGGCAATTATCCATTACAAACACGACACGAAAAAACACAACTCACCAAATTAGTTATATACGTATATCCTATTTTTGGGCAGGACCGGGGGGCGATGGGGATTTTCAGGGTAGGATATACGTATATAACTCCAAATCGGGGTTTTCCGGCCAGGGACACGAAACTCCAACTGTACGTACGTATTCCGGGACCAAGAATCGGGGGTTGGGTCGAATCTCCAAATCGACCTGAAATTGTTGGGGTCTCGTCCGGGGAGTAGCAGCAATCCACCAGTTGGGAATTTCGTCCAACGGTACAAGGTTAGATTCCTGGCCTGGCCCCGGAATCCAACGGAAAAATTTTTCAAAATTTGAATTTTCCTCCCAAAAAAAATTTTCTGGGTGGGGAGGCTGATTGAGGTAAATTTAGAGCGGGCAGGGAGTTGCTGGTAGGATAGGGACGGATTATCACTTGGCCTGGCCCTGGTGATAATAAAGGTGGGAATTGGGCTTCCCAACTATAAGAATAAATTCCAAAAGGGTGAGGGAAAAATAACACGGCACTAGGAATTCACCAAAATAAATCAGATGATAAAACTAAACACGCCACTCGTCAACAGAAAGGAAACGGGACTAATAAAACTCCCTGGAAACTGACAGGAAGTCAGGCGTCTGACTGGGACTCTAAGCGATGCGTGGGCGGGACTTCAAAAGGCCCAAGCAGAGTCAGGCGCCTGATAAGGAATCAAGCGATGCGGGGGCGGGCCAAAAAAAATTAACACAAAGGTTTGCAATTGGGAATGACGTCAATTGCAGACCTTTGTGAACCACACGGGGGGATAGGTATATACAAACACCCAGGGAATGAAAGACCGGCGAACCCAGTCACAATAAGGAAAATGGAGGGGGGAAACTTTACAGGTAGTAGGTATGGGGAAAAATAATTTGGGGCTCTAAAAAAAATTTTTTGGACTAGGGGGGGCTAGAAAAATTAATTTAGGGGCGGGAAAAAAATAGGAAAAATATTTTAGGGAGAAAAAATATTAGGGGAGAGCCTGGAACTGGCAGCCTAATGTAAAATATGGAGGAGCTAGGGATTTTAACCACTGAGCTCACGCCCCAAATTTTACAAGCGGGAACTGTGCGCAAGAACGCCGACCAGCGACTGCGGGTGGAGATCTTTAGTCCAGGCGGCTCTTTTCCACCGACTTGCCTCGCCAAGGGGGACGGACAATTTTGGGGGACGCCAACGGGGCGCCAGACAAAAGTGGGGAACACGCACGCAAAGTTTAAACTCAGTTATAAATCAGCTCCGGGCTATTCCCAGAGCTCTACCTAGCCAGTAAACTAGATCAAACTAGTTAAAATTAATAAATAAAATTAAATAAGTAAGCAGAGAGACAACTGGCCAATTTACTCGGAGGCTGACAGGGCAATAACAACAATAAAAAATACCTTCCGGGCTACCCGGAGGGGACAGGGAATACAGCGGGCTACCCGCAGAAATAAGCAAGAGCAAAGGTATCAAGGGGGTAACAGACAAAGGGGAAGGGAACCAGCAATCAAAAGGGATAGGGGAGACACTCAGCAAAAGCCGGGGAGAAGGATTAGCTAGAAAAGTTAGACCCAGGGGGACGGGGACAACCCCGCAACTCAGGACCGGGAAGGGGGAGGGGAGAGTTAGGAGTTAAAAGAAAAAGAAATAGAAAGGGGTTAAGACTGAAAAGGGGGATTAAAAACTGTAAGTTAGAGGTAATTTTCAAAGAAGAAACAAAAACAGACACTTATGCTTTTAGGTGTAGGATTGCAAAGGGGTGGGGCCCACAACTTCAAAACCCGACCGCGCGATGGATTGAAAAACTCCCAACTGACTATAACAAGTCTGAGTCAGCATCGAAATGGCGGCAAACTGGAAAAAACCAGTTTTTGTCAGCGTCTGCTGACGTGCATGATCTGTCTTTGCAGACAGAACATAAAAATTACAACAATTACATAAGGGTGAATTTTTAAAGACCTTTTGGGAATTTTGGGAGAAAAATGGGAAAAGGCGAAATGTAAATATTGGAAAGGGGGGTGATAGCGCAGTCGCTATCACCCACATTACATAAGCAGTAATGAAGCGTTCTGCTAATTGTTTATCTATTAAAATATAATTGATATTTATCAGCAATATTCATGCGGTTAAACTACAGCTCCAATCCTGAGTACAGTATTGACTTGTTTTTATTTAGGCAAAAAACAAGTTTGGTAAAACAGCCGTGCAGTTAGCTCACGAGAAAAAGCATTACCTTTGTGCTATCCTGCTTGACCAACAGAGAGTTCGGCTTTTACAGAAGGTAGAAGCTCAGCTTACGAAGCTGAATACGACAGCCCGGATGCGAGGTTGGAAGCCTCCATGTCAAAGATCCTCCTACTCAAATGTTTGGGACAGATACAAACCTATTATCAAGGCGGCAGCAACATGGAGAGAAAAAAGTTTCAGACGTCGTTCTCGGTCTATTCCTTCCCTTGGCTCGAGCCACTATGAGAGGAGATGCAGTCTATTCAATGTAAATCTCAAACTGATGAAATCTAGAAAATTTTATGAACATTTGAAATGACGAGCTATTGACTCAAAAACTTCCTTGTTTTGTAGATTGCTTATCCATACAAAGAATCTAGTTTGGCTTGATGACCATAGCTGAGGCTTCCAGAAAATCCTACGTCTTTAATGATTTTATTGCGCATCTTACTGTTCAGTTTCCAATTTGAAGTCTAACAAGCAAGATTTTATGCAAAAGTTTCAGTTTCCGCTGGTCGGACATTTAAGTAATTGTAAACCTGCTGCGCAGCTAATTATTTTATAAGGAGCTCTTACTTGCTTACTACAGAAAATATACGTGCAAAACATTGTCTGAACAATTTTCCTAAAGTTGAGGAATTTACTTTTATGTCACAAATAAAGTTCAAGCAATTCAGCATTAGATACATGTTAGCATTTGTTTCTGCAAGTTCCATGTATATATTTGAAAAGTCGCTGGTGAACTGTTAAGATCAGGTAGTTTAACTTTAACTATGAGTCATCAATCGGAGCAGAGAATATTCTTTTCCGAATCTATTAATACACGAGCAAACGTATATACGTAATATCTACATGAATCGGAAGAAGAAGTTCTTTGGAATAAAAGAAAAGATTGCACACACAAATCATGCAACCCCTATCTTAAACCATTGTTTACACGCAATTACGGCGAGGAGTATCTTTATCAAGCAAAATGTATGTGAGTCCCAGGGGCCGAGCAAGTTTAAGAGACCTGCTGCGCCAGGAATAAAAAGGCGGAATTATCGTCAACTCTAATACACAGTACAAATACAGAGGGCCCAGCAGTGAATGCAAAAAGAAAACAAATTGTAATGATGCAAACACAACTGACTTTTCATTTAAAACGAAGAGCTTAAAACGAAACTTTAAAACACTAATTGAGGTAAACTAATTAAAAATTATTTCTTTATCTCTAGATTTTTATATGTTTCATCTGTAGTGTGCCAAAGTTTACCAAGGAGTCAAGTCAAATTCGCAATTGTATCGTTGAATAAAGTTCCAAGGAAATAATTTTAACTTAATAATAATAATGATATAACTAATAAGAAATAATTTGCATTAAATAATGCCTTCAAGTTTTTCATTAGAACTGTGCATTAGAACTGTGTATTCGAGTTGACCTTTATTTGACCTTTGTAATTAGACAGCAAATTGGAAACTGCAAAGCACGGTACGTAATAAAGTCACTACAGCTATTGTCATGTTTCAGTGGAAAGAAAGATTCTTTCTTTCTTTTCTTTCTTTCTTTTTCTTTTCTTTCTTTCTTTTTCTTTTCTTTCTTTCTTTCTTTCTTTCTTTCTTTCTTTCTTTCCTTCTTTAAAGAAAGAAAGGAAGAAAAGAGGGGGCAAGAATCAAAGTTTCTTGATATAAAGGTCAGTCCAAGCATTTGATTGACATTGTTTTGGAAACCTTGGGCTTAATACACAGGGTCTGTCCGTGCATATATGCGTGCGTAGTGTAGTAGAAGAAGCCAAGTTTACATCAAAGTCAGTGTAAAGCAAAGAGTACAGATCAAATATCACAACATTGAGGGCCAGGCCAGGGTAAATTCAAATTATTGGACTTTCTTTCTTTCTTTCTTTCTTTCTTTCTTGCTTTCTTTCTTTCTTTTCTTTTCTTTTCTTTCTTTCTTTCTTTCTTTAAAATTTCTTTTTCTTTGCACTCAAATATGACAGTAGCTGTAAGACTTCGATTTAATCTGGGGGCCCCAGCTATGGACATCAAGCCCCCAGTTCTACTTAGGAGAGTGTATACCATGGTGTCAGCGAAATTTGCATCTAACAAAAGTTTAAAGCAAGAACCAAAAGCAAACCAGTAACGCTGTAAGCAATTAAAATTGCTTTTTAAGTGTCTAGAATTATAGAAGTATTAAACCTCAGCCGCTTCAGGGGTCATGTTATCAGACTTCTCAAAGGTTGAAACTCAACCTGGGTTGAGATTTGGGGTTGAGAAGTTTGACCCAATGATATCAATACAGGGTTGACTAAATTCAGGTTGAAATACCAGGGTTGAGGTTGAAATTGAGGCTGAGTTGCAGCCCATTGTTATTGTTAGATTGTATTGTATGTAAGAACGTGGCAATAATATAAAGTTATAACCAAGCTCAAACTATTTCAGAATATGTTTCATCTCAAGGGCGCAGGAACTTTGCTCACAAATGTGGCACAATACACATGTGCTCCTGTTTTCAACATTGGAATATCCGTGGCTCTGCAGAAAGTTCAGAGGAACTTGAAAGCAATAGATGCTCAAGCTACTCCTTGGTCTACAGTAATGCCATGTATCAAAGCTGCTCATGAATGGAAGAGTAAAGGACTGAAACGATGCAAGTCCACGCCGCCTTTTCGTGAAATGGTAAGTCCATAGAGAAAGATTAGATAAGCAGTAGACTTCAATTTCGTTCTCTATTTATATTATTGCATTATCTATATCATATTATATTATATTATAATTATCATAATATTATCTATCTGTATTATTGAATTTGCACAGACTGGGGTGAGGTGACTGTAAAAAGTGGATGGCTGCTATGCCGTTTCAGATAGTGCCCTATTAATGCATGTTTTCTTGTCCAATTTTGGTGGACGCGCACTACATTCCATATACTAATTAAATTTCCAAATTCTAGCCTGGATTTAAGGAATTGTAGCACCCGCATATGCTGATTTCTTTACTCTTCGGATTACTTCATTAATGTTGGGTGGGACGGGTCAGTGGCGCATTGCCTACGGTTGCACCCCATTCTGCAGTTGTTGCTTGCTGCGGTTGGTGCACACGCCGAGCTTGACCAGTACACAAAACACAGAACTGTTTTATTCAATATGCCACAATTCCATAAGACTACTATAGAACAGTTCAGTCTTTCATACGAGCTCCTACTGTAATCTTTTGAAATTTTGTAGTGATCAAAGCAGCTGCTCCATATGTTTCGCATTGTTACAATATCTAATAGGCATGAAAACAAACCGTTTCCTTATTTTAGGCTATAACGCCTCCACCGTGCCAAACGCCAGTTCACAGAACATTGACAATGGCGAAAACCATGCACACTGGAACTGAAATTACTATTCCAGGGATTGTTTTATCTACATACTACTAAATTCTCAGTCAGCAAGACACTATGAGCGTTCTTTAACTCATTGCTGAATTGTACAGTTAGCGTATGGCGAAACAGTGCTAATTATTAAAGAGATAAAGGTTTAGTTTAGGTGTTGTGTAGGCACGCAGAGGCAGAAGTAATACGAGTTAAACATAACGAGCAAATTAATGGCAGTGCTATATATGTCGCAGTAATTAATTTCTGTATTCAATAAATGCTGTATTTACCGGCCGATTTAAGTAAACACGGTATTTACTAGTAAGAATTATATTTTCTTTTAAACTTAAATCTTTACACCTAAACATTTTTACTGAAACTCGTCCAAAAATACTGCATTTTCTAGTAAATTCTGTATTTTATTTTAAACACCTTTGTCTTTGTGGGTGGCTGGGGAAACAAAGGGCATGCCGACGTCATATGTAAAGTTAAAAACCAGGTTATGCATAGTCACAATATGTACAAAGGGGGCGCATGAAGATAAACTTCAGAAGTTTAAAACATTAGTTCACAAAATTAAAAAAATTATTTTAATTTTAACACAGCTTTTACAATCAAAACAGATGTACACATGCATTATACAATGTGTAATTATTCGTAATAAATTACAATTAATTCTACTACTACTACAATACACCAACGGTTCAGATACAGCCACGCCGTTATTTTAGGGGAAAATTTTTCTTTAAATTTTCTTTCCATTTTCTTTTTCTTTTTCTTGCGAAAGAAGAAATTTGGACTCTATTTTCTTTTTCTTTAAAGAAGAAAGAGTCATTAGGCTGTCTCAGGTTTCAGCTGTCAGTCAATTTTGCGTAAGAACCCAGCCTAGTGACCCCTTGCGAAAGGACTCCTGCTTGCTTTAATGTATGTGGTCTATGCTATGAATGCATATGTTACAAGAGTAACAGCTGTCAATATTTCTTTGAGACTTACTTTGAGTAAAGCAGAAAGAGACTATGAAACTAAACTAAAAGGAAGCCGCTTTTCTTTGCCATTTTCTTTAAATTAAAGAAAATTGAAGCCAAATTTCTTTTTCTTTTTCTTTATTTAAAGAATTCTTCTCATTTTCTTTCTTTTTCTTTCCCCTAAAATTCCGACGTGGCTGTATAATATAACGGGATACAGTACAAATTTACTGTACCAGAGTTGCCAGATTTTTTCCCTTTTGGTTATTATTAATATTATTCCAATTTGGAATAATATTACTGACTTTGGTTAGGTTATAGGGACAAGGTCGATACTCTTAACGCCCTTTACACCCGTCTAGTCTGCCAACTCTTTCTACCGATTACTTAACTCAAGTTCCCTATATGCTGTGTGTTACCCTATATGCTTGTGCTTTTGTTACTCTTTATACGTCCCCTTACAATAGGACTGTCAAACTAGTATCACAATAAACTAATTTACTAATTATTAACCTAGGGTCGGTCTTTGGGTGAGCCGCCGAAAGTCAGTCACCGCTTTCGCTCCGACACACGGTTCAGGGATGCTATGTGAGATAGAGAATTTGAGGATGACGAAACTGTTGGGGGTTAGGGTAGTCCTTCCTTACCTAATCCTACTTAATGAAACTTAACACAGGTATGCAATAACAATTAAAGTTCAATGAATCTTCAGCAGGCTCTCCTCTTCTAGCTTGGATAGCAATGGATTAACCTTAGGCAGAAGGGGTGGGGAGGTCATTCCCCAACTGAGAGATGGCTACGAAAAGGTTGCTGACAAATTGCATTTTTAACTCAAAATATTAAGTTCGAATTTAGAAAGCTGATCCAATTTAAGCAGTCTAATTTTGGTCTATCCCAACTTTGATCAGGTTCTGATCGACACGAGCTGCTTCCGTCTTCAATCCCTGAATTAGCAAAGCCGATTGACCTTCTGAATAACTGACTGACGGATTCTACCAAAGACTGATTCACAAACAGGACGACTTCCGGTCCTCAGATACTGGGATTACAACTGTGCAGGATTTCACTGTCTCTCGCAGCTAACGTTTAACGATCCAGATGGGCGGCTTCGCAGTCAGATCCGCACCTGAATCAAATGGGTTAAAACCCATTAGTATATAGATATGGTGCGGGAATTGAACCCAGCAACCATTACTCGTTCTTTTGCTTTCCAGGCCCAAAATGTGCATTTTGGGCCCTATTTGAACTTGTGAATTGAAGATACGACTCAAAATCATTGGTTATTGCCCTTTTGACAATGTTAACCATTTTCAGTAACTTCTTGCCATCAAATGGGCCTTCTTGGCCAATTCAGGTTGTATTTCATTGAATTTGGTTGCACTTGACGTAATTCCTTGCTTGGACGGAATGATTCGTTATGTTTCCATTTCTTGGACTCAATTGGGCCTAATTGAACTTGCAATTGAGCGAAACAACCCTGGAAACGCATAAAATTCACTGTTAGCGCCCTATTTGAAAATTCGCTTGCTTCTATCTTTTTCTCGCAGAAACCGGGCCGCCTGGGCCGTTTTAGATTAATACCAACAGATTCTAACAGAAGTTCGCAGGTTCTTTAAAGTAGACAAAATAACTGAACAATACTTGTATTTTCGGCCTGTTTTTGGCGCAATTTCGCTGTTTTGCCACGGGAAGTAGACTTATTTCCCGTGGCCGACTGATCATCCCAAATATGAACGAAACTTGGCATTTTAAGTGAATTTCGAATGTTAGAAGATGGTCAAATACCTACTATTTACTGTAATTAGCCTAACTACTGCCTATCTACTCGCCTGTGCTGAATTATTGAGACGTACGTAATGCTAACCAAGAATTGATAACTATCGGTTATTTGACCTAAAATTCTACGACTAAATAGTTTTCCTGCTTACGTTAATTGTTTGATCTTAAAATAAAGTTAGTAAGCTGCTTTTTAAGAGAGTTTTCGCATATAATTAATTTCAATTAGTTTATGCCAAAAATGCAAAGACTCACTCACTCACTGAACCACTACTACAAACTACTACACCGGTTAGGCACTTTCCGAATAATGCGAATCCTAATTTACCAGCACAACAAAACTACAACTATTTCTGGGCTTAGAACTAACTAATTTGCTAATCCTCTAATCGGACATCTGCTGTGAAATACTTAATTGTGGCGAATTTCCTGCTATAACGGCCATAACTTTATTATAAAATAAAGGCCTAAAGGCCAAAGCAAAAGGTGAAAATATAGGCTAAAAGGGCCTCCTAAAAACAAAAATTGCGTGCCCAAAGTGTGTATTTTGGCCGAGCATAATGCGCTCAAATGGTCCTTAATCATGCGTGTGTTGCTTCGTGTTGGCTCAAATCATCTCCTCTGACCTGTGTAGGTCCGAGGAGGTCCTAACTCGAGTACCTATGGGGGGAGAAATCCGTTGGGGGTTCTCCGGCCAAGACGCTGGCACACCAGGAGAGCGCATTTTAGAGGGGGGATACACGACCTCTCTCGGTCGGAGCTGAAGCAACACTGGTGAAAATTTTGAATTTTCCAGTGAGCTGACAGGAGTCTGACAGCTCACTGACCTTATGGCTTTTGCCGGGGCCTCTTTGATGAACGCAGGATTTCCAGAACTTTCTGGAAATCCTCTGTGAAATACAGACCCGACGCAGGCTGTTTGCGCGCCTGGCCCGCCGGAATGGAGATTAATGGGAATTTGGAGTTAACCCTCCAACTGACCCCTTGCTTGATGAATTTCCCAAGCTGAATTTTGGGGAAACTTTCCAGACTTTTTGGTTAACACGTAAAGGTAACCAAAGGGGAAATTTCCTGCTTAAAAATTAATTTTCATGAAGTAAAAAATGAAATTGTACAAATTAAAGGCCTCTCGAGGCCCATTATGTAAAACTAAATATTAAGTGTTAGTTTACCCACATTATTTAATAAATTTTATGTTTATTGCTTTTAGGCGCTCTCTTGTTTCCAAGCCCCTTTCTTTTCTCTTGGGCGTGACCTTTCGGCCGAAAACAAGGGAGGCCGCTCGTCAATCCTAGCAACAATTGCTCTCCCTCGCTGGAACTTAGAGTTTCTACCTGAGAAAACAGGAGGGCAATTGTTACGCCAAAATTAGTGTATACAAGGAACTACGTAATTTTTTAGCTAATGAGAACTAGATATTGACGTTCTACGTATAAAACTACCTAAGATTAACTTATTTTTATTTTACTTTATTTATTTGGGAGGGGGTTAGGCCCCCTCCGAACCTATTTTCACACCTAAGGTGTATACTAACTCCTTCTCTGCGAGGCAAATCTTTGCTGGGAGAGGGCCAACAGAAGCCCAGGGAATGAATGGAAGAATGAATGGACGTAACAACACGTGACCATTACGTCTTAATACAAAGGTCACAGAAGGCCAATATTACGAAATTAAAACGTAATCACGCAAAACTTTTTTGGCCTCTATCTTTCGCAATACTGGGAGTTAAAAGACCGGGTTTGGATTTTTAGAATCAGAAAAGAATTGCCTTTCAGATGAGCCTAAGTTGTATTTTTACCAAAAATCTCCAAATTTCACTAATTATTACCCAATTACTACCAATTAGACCTAACTAACACCTATTAATGTCCATTATCATTATTTCATGCAACTAACTAACGAATAATTACATTTTAGTGACCCATCTTCCAACATGTGAACTTAGTAGCCGTATACAGCGTCTTTTAACAGAGTTTTCTTTGACAAATTGCTGCTTCTTATACAACGCGTTTCTTAAACCTTTCTTTTCATTAATTTTAGTTTGTTTTGATGAAAATTTCGGAATACTTCTAACAGCAGGAGGCCTTGTAAGGCCTGGGAAGAGTAACGACTCCTCCGTTACTTAATCAGAGACGATGATTGGGTCTATTACTGACCCGGGAAGGGTAACTACCCCTCCATTATTGGTTAAGCCTAATTAACCCCTACTAAGCCATATTCCGCTAACGTTCTATGCTATTTTTGCGTCATTTGAGCGGGCTATAGTGCTACTTCCAGCCTTATTCCCTAACCACACTAGAACCTACGTCCATATTCGTGAATTTCTGCGTGTCTTTAAACCGACTGGCAACTCTGGTACTAACATAATTACCTACCAATAATAACACTGATTGCTTGGACGTTCACACACTACATTGTAGGTTATGAGCAACAAGGAATTGCAACAAACATTTCCACTTCAGATCACAATCCATGATTTAATGAATTTTCTTAACTTTTTGAGTTTTAATTCATCCGTAACATTACACATTTTTAAAACTTTAAGTTAACTTATAGTGTATTTTTAATTAAGATGTCAGCAAAACTGCTTTTAATGTGTTAACTGTATTAGCATTAATGTATTTTTTAATTTTGCAAATTAAAGTTTTAAAACTTCTGAAGTTTATCTTCATGCACACCATTTGTACATATTGCGACTATGCATGACCATGTAGTTTATCTTTTGACTTTAAATATGACGTCGGCATGCCTTTGGTTTCGCCAGCCACACCCAAAGTCTAAGGCGTTTAAGATAAAATACAGAGTTTACTAGAAAATGCAGTAAACTCAAGGAAATAGGCTGTTTCATAAGTTTTAGTCATTTTCGTAAAGGATTGAAGCCGTATGAGTCAAAAATACCCGAAAGGAAACTAGCACCTTAAGGTGCTGGTATCGCTTTGTGTAAATATGACCTTAACACAGGCTCCAATTTGTTATGAAAGTGGATGAAACTTTCCATATATGTTATTTGGTGCTCTTTAACATTCTGGAACAAGAAATTGAGAGCGGTTAATTGCGGTCGCTTCGAAATCTCTTACCCTTTAGGAGCAAAGGTATACTCAGATTGAGAAAGAATCGCTGGATACTGGCTTTGATCTGAAAAGGTCTTATCCTTGTCTCTTGTGAAAAAGGCGAAAGTTTCTTAGTGACCGACCATCAACCCTTCCTTCGGATTTTTGGTCCTTATAGTTGCATCCATGCGCTTGTGGCAAACTGACTGCAGCAATTATATTCGGGATTATACAAGGGTTTGTACAAGCTTTTAGATTACTGCATTGAGTACCCAGGATTCAAAGAAAATGGGAACGCTGACTGTCTGTCCAAGTTCCCGTTAAAGGCAAGTCGTAGATGACAGATTCGACTACAACCATAATAAATTTCCTTAATACTAATCAGATTGAAGAACTTCCTGTCACAGCAGACATAATTTCCCGCGAAACTTAAGAAGATACAGTTTAAGATGGTTTTCAACTGCGTATAACAATGTGAGTTCGTAGAAATCCTTGCTCCCTTTCTTCAGTACGAAAAACTACTTGTCCATTAACAACGACTGGTTGTTCTGGCATGACGGAGTAGTCATACCGCCACATGTCAGCAAAATATTGCTGGAAAAGTTGCATTCCAGCCACTCTGGCGCCAGTAGTTTTCATGCACTCCTGGTGGCCTGGGGTTACCAAGGAGTTCAACAAGCACGTGGTCTTTTGCGTCAACTGCAATCAAACGAATGAGGATCCTTAGACGATTTCCAAAGATTTGAGTTGGCCTGAATCCAGGGCTCCATCCTGAAACTCAATGCGAAGGGGTGCATATTGAGTGCTACGACCCAGTCAGAACAACTATATGGCTTGTTCTAAATGTCTCATACTCGGGTTGGCCCGAGGTAATTCAGGTTCCACGCATCACATCGGAAGCGTCCATTCAATGCTCAGAGATATTTTCAGTACTATTTGGTTTGTCGGTTACGATTGTTTCAGGCAATGGTTTATTTCATAGGAATTCGAAGGGTTTTGTAAGCGAAACAGTATAAACACCTGTTTTCTCCGCCGTTTCTTCCTAATTCTAATGCTGCTGCAGAAACGTTGGGGCGCACATTCAAACAGTGCATGAAGAGAGAAAATTTTGATTCCGAAAAAGTAAACAAATTTCTGCTGTATCGGACAATCCTCGACGCAACCTTTGGTGTTTGCCCCGAGGAGCGACTGTTTCAGTTCATCCCCGAAAAAGGCTCAGCTTGGTTAAAGAGTATAAGGTGACCAAAGAATCAATATACACTCGACATTCGTTTGTGCCTGCACAATGGGTTTGGGTGAAGAACTATGGTTCTGGACACAGGTAGATTCCAAGCGTTAGTTCGCAAAGAATTGGGAGTTTACTCTACATTGTGTTGATTGGTAAGGCTACCTGTCTTCGACATGCCGATCAAATCTCAAGTTTGAGATCAGACGCCGCTGCCATAGAAAAGGAAGAAGGCGACTGGTTTCCGTGTTCGCAAGAAAGAGATATTCGACAACGGGTGGCAGGAGATGATGATGTTAATCCGGTGGCGCGCCCAGAGAATGCCGGTGGATTTTCGTCCCGAAAGACAAAGAAGGTGCCCTGAACAGTATGATCCGGTATCAAGAGCATTCTAAAGGCCCCATATTCATGATATATTTGACTCAACTTTAAAGAGAAGGGAAAGGTGTCGTGACATTGCCGGCATTTACTAAAATTTTCATAAGTGTATCAGTTTTGCATCGTATACTTTTGATATATATGTGAAGGGTAGGGTAGAGTTCAATCGAGATATTGGGTTGATAATAGGACGATCGGGAATTGAGCATGAATTTTGATCATTGATAATAGGTTGATTGACCATGGGAATGGATTTTGCTGCTGAATTTTGGGATTTCTTATGTTTTGCTTGTTGACTGACTCACTGATCGCTAGATGTATGAATGTGCTGTTTTGCCGGATCTTGTGCTTTGCCTGTGCAATTTTATTTTGCACTGTGAGTATTTTACGCACTTGA
>JASAND010030794.1:0-38011 GCA_030248195.1 Trissonchulus latispiculum
CAACTGTGAAGTCTTAGTCTGCGTAACCTTGTGATTTGAAAATAAAACTAGACTTCGAACTAAATTTCTAAGTGCAGGTTCAAATGTCAAAAGGTGTGCGATGTCAAAACTTATTACTCCGTAAATTATCCTCCTGAATTCTTACAAGTTAATAAACACAGAAATGGTTTTATTAGAAACTACAAAAGTAAGTTTGACAACGTAAAAAACAAAAGATGGACCAGTTGTCCAACAACTCACACATCAAAACAGTTGAACCTAATATTGAGTGTAACGATGCACAATGACAGACCCCAATCAAAACACGTTTACCCCAGTGCGTCCCCAAATCAACAACTGCGTAGAACTAGTCTGAGCAAGGCCTTATATAGTGCGAGACGATCGATAAAGCCAACCTTACACACTAGTGCGAAATGATTGATTGTTTGTCAAGTCTAGATATACAGTTGAACATCTGTTATTCCGAAATAGTGACCTTTGACCTAACTTACGTCATTAAACTACAATATGACTACTTTTTGAAGTGTATTGTCAACTTCACGGACAAAACTTGAGTTACTGTAGAAAATACTGTAGAGATACTGTAAAATCTTATGGATTACTGTAATTTTGGACGTTTATGCTTAGGCTTAGCACCTCTGACTGACTAATATTCCACAAAATACCCCCTCTTTGCCACCGCCCGCCCCGGCGCGGTGTTCCCAGAAAGGAGATAAAACGAGAGACTGCAAAGTTAGTGGTAAAACTAAAATGTTTCGAAAAGAAAGAAAAAGGATAAAAACGTGGACCCCCACCGGTCTCACGAGTGGGACTCCCACTGACAGACATGTGCCACTGGCACGACTACAGACATGTGCAACTAGCACGACTTAGTCAACTTTGACTACTACTTTACTGGGTACCCTTACTACAGACTACTGACTCACGGAGTACTACAACTCAACTACAACGACTACGACAACTTGGAATTGAAACTTTTCGGCTGTCACCGAGACAGGAACACAAAACAAAACTGGCAGCACCCCCGGGAGACGGCGGCCAGAGGAGCATACTGGGAACATTAGTCAGTCACACCCCACAGAAAAAATTTTTGCTCCGGAAAGGAAAGATACACATACGTATAAAGAAGACAATGCAAAATCATGAAGGCAAGACATGGTACGCACAAATAGACAAAACAAACGAATCATATACATGGCCGTAAGGTAGAATCAAAAATAGCTGCAAAACAATGCCAGTTAGAAAGCAAAAATCAACAGATTGTAACATTAAGGTAAAGTGACGAATTAAAGCAACAGTTAAAGCATACAAAAAATAACCGGTCCTAGTGTCCATAGGAGTGTGAGGAAAGGGACCAAACATCCAGTGCCAGCGGCATCATACAGTCAGAGTTCATCCAGCAACAAACCAACGAGGCCGGAGCAGTCCACAGGCAGAAGATAGAAAACAGGTGCAGACGGGCCAACCGGAACAAAGACAGTCCGGAAGAATCACGACCCAAACGGCGGTCACGCCCGCTGAGCCCCAAGGCTACACAGCCAAATACCGGAAGTCACCGGAAAAGTCACAAAACTTCGTTCAAAGGGCGCCAAGCACCAGGGCAGTAACAGACATGCCCAAAGGACCAAAAGAACCAGCTCCGGGAGTGGCACCGGAGCAAATCACAGGGCGCCCATATCAGCACCGAACCGGATAACAAGCATCGAAAACTGCCCGGCAGCAGCCGGATAAACAGTCAATGGGCGGCTGTATACACTGATCGCACAGCCCGCAAAGCTTCCGACCCAGCAGGCAGAATGCATGAAGAAACCGACACCGCGTCCACCGCTGGCAGCAGCACATCAGGGGACACTCCTAGGCACAACAGCTAGAGGGGGCGGGGACGGACCAGACACAACCATACGAACAACCTACAATACAAAAGGAAAAATAAGTAGAACAGGGATTATGCATAGAAAAATAAAATACACAACAATATATTTTAAACGTATTAAAATACAATGTAGACGACATATGCATGGCCCTTATTGTACCCGAAAGGTAAAAGTGAGAGTAGTAAAACTGGATTATTAAAACACCGGTAGATAAATTAAAATCATCGAGAAAAAGATAATTTAAAGGCCGAAAACCGGGGCAGAGCCGGGAAGGCAGAGTCTGTACACCGGTCGGTCTCCCCTAAAAGGGACGGACCCTACATCCCGGACCCAGTGAAAAGGACTACAGAGAAAGGAGACAGGGCCCGGTATCCCTCGGTCTCCCCAAGAAGACAACGGACCATGAATCCTGCTCCGGAATCAAGGAAAATAGAATTTTAAATACAGGGTGTGCTGGAAAAAAAATGGAAAACCTTAGTCGAAGCAAAGAAAAAAGTGTCAGGGAAAACACAAGTGCTCCGGAAGCTAGAAAATTTTGCTCCGGAGACACCCAATTTTCATCTAAAGAGAGTACACATGAAAGAAAAACAATAAAAGAGTGCTGCCAAAAGAGCAAAACAACAAAAGAATTTATTCAGAAAGATTTAGTCTTGAAAGCGCGAGGAACAATTTGACCTAGCAGAGAAAGTAAGAAATTTAAATGCAAAATGAAAAGGTATATATAAAGACGGGCAAAACATCAGACCCAGCACACCCCTAAAAAGGTGAGAAACATCAGAATCATAACAACAACAACAAAACAACAACTAAACTGGCTCAGTGCGAATAGGCCAGGTCCACAGCCATTTGATGATACTGGCGCTCTTGCCGAGGCACAGGTTGTCAGTTTGTATCATAGGGACCCCCCTCCGGATCTCTCAAATACTGAGGTGAAGCCTCACAAATAATTAGCATCACCCTACAGGTGCTCACGGGAACGGAGGGCCTCTTTTTGGTTCCTTTTGGAGGGTTCGACATATCCAAAGATGTTTCCTTAGCAAACAGACAACTCAAAAGAACCCAAAACGTTTACAGAAATTTCTAAACAGAAAGGAGAGAAACAACCTGAAGTTGTGGGGAGATCCGGAAGTTCACCAGCAGGAAAGCAACCAACCTAAATAGAAACAGAAAAAATATTACAACTTACAATAAAAATATGTAATGCAAACACAAAACACAAAAACACAAAGTGCACACATACACAAAACAACCACATTCTGTGCAAGGTAGATAAAAAATCAAAAATTCACCCAACCATCACCCCCTCTTTAGGAGTGATTCCCAAAGGAGCACACCCTATCCTTGTTTCGGCAAAGACGGCAAAATATTCGTACTCTAAAATACTATCCAATCCCCTCCGAGAACATTCTTCACCCTCAATTTATTACATTTATTTATACATATTCACAGCTATTCGAAGTAGGAACTCCGGAGCTTCCTTGGGCCAACCAAAGCCCGGTTTCCAATCTACAGTAGATTTAGGAGGGGGCAACCCGTGAAAGCGAGGTAGTTTCTGCGGTTCCACCGCTTCACGAGCGCATTCCTCCAGAACACAATCTTTACAAGGAGCGTGGCAACTTACTCAAGGCTTGAGACATTGCTCTAATCAAAGAAAACGGAGAAGCCCAAATGGAATCTAAAGATTTTTAAGAAACTCAAAGAAAAATTTTTACGAGAAAATTGCAAGAAAAGGAATTTTTAGAATACACAAGGCAATGTGGGTATTATACGTAAAGTAATAATTAAAGTACTCACAGCCAAATTTTAGACAGACAGCGTAAGATTAGGCTCTTAACACACGAATTAAATCCTAAAATAGAAACAAACGCTAGCATATATACAATTAGAAAACATGATAAAACATAAGCAGCACGTGCAGAAATGTTAGTACTTTTAGGTAGGGTGAGTGAGATCAAACAGATACAACAAGGGCCGTGCACACATATGAGATCTAAATCAAAAAATACCCGATCCGGAGCAAATTCACACTTTTGACTTGTTCTGGGCAATAAAAGGTTTGAGCCAGTTTACGTGAATTATCTCCGGATCAGCATCAGCCAGCAAAGTGGACTGAATTCGCCAGTTAGTGGGAGCTGGAGGCGCCTCTGATTCTGGGGGGTAACGCAGCATTCCAAGAATTTGATCCCATTATTTAACAGGGTCTGTATCTCTTCCGGAGACAGTGGCGGTTTCGGCAATTCTGGCTCCGAAGATGGCTCCGGAGGTATCAACCCTCTCTGTTGTAAGATCTTTGACCAATCCGGCCGTTCATAACCACATTCTCCAGGGAGAATCTTACGCCGAAAAGTCCGTTTAGACCAGGAGGAATGCACCACTGGATTACCCGCATCTGCCACTGGATCCACATGCTCCATCTGCTTCCTCTGCTCCATCTGCTTCCTCTGCTCCATTTCCGAGGGATCCAGGTCTACCCCAACACCCTCCGGAGAATCTTCCTTATCAATGGCCAGGTTGATTGGTGCCCCCAGAACTACTCCGGCAGGAACCTTTTCCACCCGACCATTACTCCACAGGCAAACAGATGGCCCCAGGCCTCCCCCAGGTACCACCCCCTCTTTAAGGGAGGGTCCCTCCAGAGCAATCTCGGAATTTGCGAGCTTCGGTTTCTGGTTCACAAGTTCTGTTGGCTCGGAGCAATACAGGTCCTCAGGCAAAAGGTAGGAGATCTGAGTTTTTACCCATTTCTCCAGGATGGATAGAACCATGACATCAACGGCCATCACTGACGCAAGGCTATGAGAATTTCCCACCTCCCACTCGGCACAAATCGCTTCCGGAGACATCAATTCATAGTCAAATCCATTCATGTGAAGAACATTTCGTGAGAAAAGGACATCCCAACTGTAATTTTTCATGAAGTCAGTACCAATTAAGACATCCTTATGAAATTCCGGAGCCAAGTGAAAATGCCAACCAAATTGAAGGCAGCCCATCTGAAAACGTAAATAAACTTTGCCCCCAATTTTCAATGGGGTGTTCCCTGAAGTGCGAGCTCGGATGGAGTCGGGGTGTTGGACCACCAAATTTGCCCCTGCCCGAAAAAGGCGATCCAAGCCCGCCTGACTGATGATTGAGATAGAAGCTCCCGTATCCAAAATGGCCAACAGAGATTGACCCTGAACATTGATCTTGATAGCTGGAATGTTATCCCCCGGAGCCATAACAGCTTCCAGTTCGAATTCGGTTGAAGTTTGAGGGAACACCGACACAGAGTGAAAAGTGGTGACCCCCTGCCTGCCAGAGCTCCCTGGGACCAGTCCGGGCAGGTCTGCCCCGCTACCGGCCTGGTTACCTTGCCCCGGAGCAAGAGAATTGGTGTCTCCCACCGCCTCATCCCGTTCCGTGATAGCAAGAGAGCCCACAACAAACCCGGAAGCACCCCCAAAAGGCATGGCTCCGCCCATTCCCTGCTCGGAGGAGGCCATATTACCTCCTGACACAGGCCCCGCTCCCCCAAAGCAATCGATCCGCGGTTCCGGGGGTAAAAAGTCCTTCCAGTAAACTCTACCAGGCCACTTCCCCATGGCGAGGCTTAATAATGTAGCTAACTGGTCTCGTACTAAAGTGAAAAATTTCATAATAAATTCGCGAGCACTCCCGTAAGCAGCTAACAAGGTTGAAAATATCAACTGTATAATTATGAGATTAACAGAGAGGCTTAATCCGTTCTCCAAGACCAAAACATGTTGACTCTGACCTTTTTGGAAACCATCCGTAGTTTCAACAAAGCCCACCAAATTTTGCTGAGGTTGCGCCTGAGGTGGGGGCGTCCCCCCCGGGTTGACCGGGACCAAGGTGGGCACCCCCGGAGGAGGTCCCCCCTGACCCGACAGAGCCATGCCCAGTTGCTGGTGAGTAGCCTGAAGGAGATTTTGTTGCATACCTTGTGGCAGGGGGGCCATTTGGCCCTGTTGTGCTGGTGCTCCGTACTGTTGTTGTGGAGCCGGAGGCAAATTTGGGAGGGGCTGTTGCCACTGTTGCTGTTGCATCAAGGGAGCCGGAGGCGCGTTCACCTGCGGCTGCTGCCATTGCTGTTGCTGGGGAGGGGGATATGCATACTGCTGTGGCACAGGTTGATTATACTGAAAGGGAGGAGGGGGTTGGGGAGGATAATAAGTTTGTGGAGGTGTCATCGCAGGTTGGCAAGGATAGTTTTGGTCCACCCCGGAAACTTGTTCCCTCCGATTCGTCCTCCGAGGGTTGGTCCAGTTCGATGGAGCCAAATTTGGATATTTGTCCCAGCATTTGTCCGGATCATGCCCCCTCCGACCACAATGTTGACATTTCTGGGGGAATCTACCCTCGGAACGAGGCATCTCGGTGAATTTCTGCTCGAAATATTCTTTCAAGGCCTGTAATTCCTGGAGGAAATCAACTGGTGGAGTAGGAAAATCAGTCTTCTGTTTGGTCCCGGAGGCCCCCGCCTCCTCCGAGCCTACTTGATAGACCGGAGAGAGACACGTGAGCGACTCTGGTTCCGGTTTAGGGGAACGTGAATCCACCTTGTCCACTATACGAAAAATCTGCTGCAAGGATGGCTCTTCTCCGCCAAAAGCTGAAGCCAAGGCTCCTTCATAGCGTGGGTGAATTCCCAGGAAGGTCTGATGAACACAATGACGATCTCTTTCATCCTGATGCTTCCAAATGTCCAAAGACATGGCTTGAAGTTCTGAAATGAACTTGCGTGCATGCTCTCCGGGCCGCTGTTTCCGCTGGACAAAGGCAGTATAACGATCGGCAACAGACAGTTTGGGCCGCGGGAACTGGGACTGCAGCAATTCTTTGAACCGTTCGTAGGAATCGGTCACTGAGGGGCCCACTCTCGCAGCATAAACCTGAGCTTTTCCACCCAATTTATTGTACAGGAGGCGAGGCCACTGTTCCTGCGGAATTTGGTAGATATTGGCCGCTGATTCAAATTGGGGGAACCATTCCTCCACTGACATGGTCTCTGGTTCGAATTTTGGTACTTCGCGAAGAATATCCATGTACGTACGATAAAGACGGGCGTCATGGGTTAACACAGACGCATCAGTGGCCTCCAGTTTGGGTGGAGTTGGATGTCCGGAAGCTGATGAAGACGGTCTATCCTGCCGAGGCGTATAATACAGTCCAGACTCCGGCTGAACCGGAGCAAGCCCCGGAGGCGTCAACGGCGGCGGTTGAGGAGCCAGACCCCCCGTAGTTGACGTTCTGCCAGGAGAATTTTGGTGGGTATAGGCCAGTTGAGGAGCCACCTGGTTGGTCTGCTGCTGAGGCGTCCCCCCGACACTCCCACCTGCTCCTGGAACTAAGTTTGGGGGTCGTTGCCCACCTCCAATTAGGCTGGACTGAGATTGAGCAGTTCCGGCACAGTTTTGTTGTCCGGAAGTAGGTCCCGGAATCCCCCCGTTTGAAACCAGAGGGAAGACAGGGTGACCCTCATAATCATACACATAATACTGATTTTGCTGAGGGTCGTAAAACAGCCGAGGTCCCGCTTTCTGACCCCCCGAACCACCCTGAGTGTCAGACCCCCCGTCCTGGAGAATTCTCATATACGTACCTTGCGGGTATTGCTGACACGGAGGACACCAAACAAATCCTTCTGCCTGCCCCCACGTTCCAGGTGCAGTATTGGTTCCGGGGGTGACTGTTTGAGGTTGCGACGTGGGTTCCGGGCCATTTTGGGACCGTGATTTAGCCTCCCGAGGTTCTCCGGAGACCGACGCACCATTTTCCGTATTTTGAGGGGTTTGACCCCCCGGAGACGAGGTTTCAGAGTCCGACAGCCGAATCAGCTCCTCAGAGGGAGTCTGTCGCCCACTCCCAGTCTCTGCGGAGTCTCCCCCCCGAGACTGAGGACAAAAGTTACCTTCCTTCTCCCGTGAATAAAATTCAGCTACTGAAATTGAGGGTAACCCCCGATTTTTACACTTCCGATCAAAAAATTCCTGGAGGACATCATACAAATCACCCTCCCCTTTTTCAAGGGCCGCTTCTAAATATGGATCTAAATCAAATAATTTTTTACAGGTTTTAGGGTCGGTCCGGGTGGAGTCTACCCCCAAGCTCCCGGAAACCGAGACAGTCCCCTGAGGAGACCCGATTTCGGCTGTCGAACCATTGGAAGTGCCCCCCAGTTCTTTTACTGAAGTTTCGCTCCCTTCCTGGACCGAGGAGGCTGGTGAAACACAAACCCGAGGGGGAGGAGGAGGTGGAAACCGACGCATATAAGTCCCTCCAGAATCTGGTCGAGGACCCCCAAAAGTTGTCGACAGAAGGCTGCCAAAACCCCCACCCAACCCATGAATATTATTTTGGGGGGGCTCACGGCTAGTGGCAAAGGTAGAGGTCCCACCCCTCAACCAGTCAGTATTCAGTTGGGGGAGAGCGGTCCCCCCACCCACAGAGGCCTGAGTTTCTGCGGTCCCCCCATTTTGAGGAAAATTTGAATTTTGGGCGGTTCCCCGCCACACCACAGGTTCCTGGGGGAGTTGGGATCTTGGGGTCACCCGCCCAATACCCGCCAAAGGCCTCCCAAGGGGGATTTGGGGGTGTAGGTCTCCCAGTCTTACCCCCCGACCACGTCCTCCCGAGTTAGCTACCCCCGAAAAATTGGGGTCCGCCATTACGCTCAAATTTTGTGAAATTTGAGAAGTTTCGAAATTTGGTAATTCTTCAAAAAGCAAAGCGACGTCTTTTTGTCGCTTTGCAGTGGCTCGTGTAACTGGAGGAGAATAATTAGAAAAAGTTTTTAACATCTACCTCTGTCACGGTCGCCACATTGTGAAGTCTTAGTCTGCGTAACCTTGTGATTTGAAAATAAAACTAGACTTCGAACTAAATTTCTAAGTGCAGGTTCAAATGTCAAAAGGTGTGCGATGTCAAAACTTATTACTCCGTAAATTATCCTCCTGAATTCTTACAAGTTAATAAACACAGAAATGGTTTTATTAGAAACTACAAAAGTAAGTTTGACAACGTAAAAAACAAAAGATGGACCAGTTGTCCAACAACTCACACATCAAAACAGTTGAACCTAATATTGAGTGTAACGATGCACAATGACAGACCCCAATCAAAACACGTTTACCCCAGTGCGTCCCCAAATCAACAACTGCGTAGAACTAGTCTGAGCAAGGCCTTATATAGTGCGAGACGATCGATAAAGCCAACCTTACACACTAGTGCGAAATGATTGATTGTTTGTCAAGTCTAGATATACAGTTGAACATCTGTTATTCCGAAATAGTGACCTTTGACCTAACTTACGTCATTAAACTACAATATGACTACTTTTTGAAGTGTATTGTCAACTTCACGGACAAAACTTGAGTTACTGTAGAAAATACTGTAGAGATACTGTAAAATCTTATGGATTACTGTAATTTTGGACGTTTATGCTTAGGCTTAGCACCTCTGACTGACTAATATTCCACACAACCTAATTGGAAAGACTCTGTTTGAGCGACTTATTGTGAAACTGTCAGACAAGGAAATTTACAACTCTGGACCGCTTTACTCTTACCAGGCATATTTGGAAACACTACTAAATTACGGATGGGATGCAAAGAACTCACATTTACAACTGGGCCTGTTTCACAAAGATGGAGATTTTAAGCTAGAATCCAAAGCAGCCGGAAAACGAGCCAAACCATTTATGGACAACAACACAGTTGAATTGCTGGCACCGTTACACTGCGACCTATTTAAACAAGAACGATATCTACTCAGCGACTGCGAACTAGCTCTAGAACTGCATCGCAACAGGGACAACTTTTGCTTAATGAGTAATGGAACAACCTACAAAATACTAATCGATGATATTAGATGGTACGTTTGGAAAGTTAAGCCGCAAGAGTCTCTTTCGCTCGCTATAGAAAACATACTACAGGCGCCAAATACAGCAAAGTACCCTATACGGAGGATAAAAATGGCTACACGGCACATTGCAGCCGGGTCTCAGCATATCATTGAAAACTCAATTTACAGTGGCCAGTTGCCGAGAAGGGTAATAATTGGTCTGGTTGACGCTGAAGCATTTAATGGGGCCTTTACCAAAAACGCGCTAAAATTTGAACACTGTAACGTCACAGAGATTGCACTGAAATGTGGTGACGAGTACGTACCAAAATATCCCCTGAAAATGGACTGGAAGGCGTATCAGTACAGCTTCCCCTTTATGTACCTCAACGAAAACTGTGACATGGCTAATCTGAACAAGGGGATGGATATTTCTTATAACGATTTTGCGAACGGATATACCCTGTTTACGTTTGACCTCACTGCCGACAATGTAGACACTGGTGCAATGGAACTGATTAGAGAAGGTGATTTAAGCCTCGCAATGACCCTCAAGGAAGCTTTGCCAGCTGCAGACTTCCCACAAGGAGTCGTTATAATCATATATGGAGAGTTTGATAACCTCATTGCAATTGATGTCAACAGAACGCCATTTTTTGACTACGCGATATGAACAGTAACGAGATTGAGAAGACAATGAAAAGGTGCAAAGATTTCATTGGGGTATTCCCTAGTGATCAATTGCCCGAAATCAAGTCCAAACCCGCCTGCTTTATAGCCAATACTGACCCATCTGATAAACCTGGTGAACATTGGGTTGCTCTGTACGTTAATGACAACGTGGAGTATTTTGACAGTTATGGACTACCACCGTGGCCTCAATTTGACAAGTACAGAATTAATAAGTACAACAACTACTGCCTCCAGAACTTTGATACTAACGTATGCGGAGAGTACTGCATTTACTTTTTACTCAAACGCTGCCACGGACATAGCCTCGACTCTATTGTGGACTTTCTCAGAAAGTGCGACAACGACAGGATCGTAAAGAAGTTTGTGGATAGAATACGGCAATCAGCAGTAGGAGGACAGTGTTGCAAATGCAGATCGTCAACGTCGTGCTTACCGGGAAATTGGGCAAACAAATCGACTTGACTAAACTGGACGATGCTTACTATCAACCGAAACGATTTAGTGGAGCAATACTGGAATTGGGTGAAGGATGTACCTGTCTCATATTTAAAAGTGGTTCATTCAACTGCGTCGGATCGCCCTCAGTGCAAATTGCCGTAGAAAATGCAAACAAACTAGCAAAGCTTATGGAGACTTCACTGAAGCACTATAGGATATGCAACATAGTATGCTCAAATAGCTACAAGTCGGCAGTTGACCTATGCTCTCTCTATGAGTCTCAAAGACCCTTAGGTTATGTAATGATGGACGACGAAATGTTTAATGGCATGACGTGGAGAATCGATGGAGCTACTATCAGACTATTTCACAACGGACGATACCTTATCACTGGAGTCAAAACCGAAGCACAAGCTCAGGAAATCAATGACATGGTCCAGCAACTGTGTACTAAATTTAGCAAGCAAAGTTAATAAAAGGAAGGACAACCAAAATACAACAATCACCACAAAACTGAAATGGAGTTTCACACAAAACAAGATTACACTTTGTCCACTGCAAATCTAAGATGCGTGGAAGCCGAGCTGACAACGGCAGAAGATGACGTATTGGAGGCCTACGATGTGAAGGATTTTATGCTACAAACATTTCGTGACTGGATTGATAGTGACAAAATGTACCTAATCATTACTGATCACTGCTTTCATGTGGTTTTCAAAGGATGGGTCACAAAGTCAACGATTACGGAAGTCTGCTCCTTCCCACACAGAAACAGGCTTACAGTATTAGCTTTACACCTTGGCTGAATCCACATTGTAAAACCTCTCAAGAGGTTCCGCTTGAAGCCACATGGTGGCGGAAAGCTTTATTTGAGAAAAACATCACATCACTACAAAATCACAGCATACATGTCACATAATAGGATAGTCATTCAGTCTATCAATAACCACAGTCATGTTTGTGATTCTTTCCACGACAAATTTTGAACCAGATCGTTGTTGTCTTGCCCATTCTAAGATGTCAACCACGTCCAGATCATCCATAAGCTTGTTAAACTCCGCTTTGCTCCCTACAAGCTTTGGGCGATCAAAAATGTTGGTGTTACCACTGGCATAGTAATAGGTCATTTCATCCGTAAGGGCATTTCGTAAAATGTATCCAAAGCAGATACTCCATTTGCCCACATGCTTTTGTCTATTGAAAACTTCTTCACAACGTTCCTTGATTTCTTCCAAGTTCATCGCTCTTAGGCGATAATTGTAACGGTCTTGGCTTTTAGGTGGTTTGGTTGTGTGATGATGGGTTCGAATAAGGTGCCAGTATTCATGATAGATGTTGTCTAGATCATCTCCAACCGTTAAATAGTCTACCTCATCTTCTTCCAGATCACTGGTAATTGTCTTGTCTGGTTTATCCTTAAGTGGCGGTTCTTCCTTTGATCTTATTTCACCTTTCTGCTTCAATTTGTGAATTTTCTTGTCTCTGGGTGGCAGTAGATTAACTTGGTGTGGTTGTCTTTCCACTAGCCCGGCTTCCTCGTTTGGCTCTAGCTTGGCCATTTTCATGGGAGTGCTATGCATACGGTCATAGTGTTCAGCCAATTTCGCCTCTCGTTTGAAAATGCGATTACACTCGTCGCACTCAAACTTTGGGTTGTTTTGCAGTTTCTCCAAATGACGCTGAAGCTTTTCCAATCGGTAGAACTTCCGAAAGCAGTGATCACATCTAGTGAACGTCGTCTGAAACAGAAATAATGACTATATTTGGTAAACTGTTTGAACTAGCAAAAGTTTGAACTAGCGCGACAGTATTACTGTGAATCCAGTTACGAAAAAACAAGTTACCTGTGATTCGTCGCAGATTTGAACGTGACGATCAAGATTGTCCTGTCTATTGAATCGTTTCCCACAGTTCTTGCATTCAACCAAGTTGGACTGATGCACAGACGTCAGATGTCTAGTCAAACTATCTTTACGAGTAAACAATTTTTCACAAAACTCGCAGCTATACATGTTGCAAATCAAAATATTACACAACTGCTAGAACTGTCTCAGTCTCACGTTTATAGTATCCCGTATTTAAAAATTTACTAGCTATCTTTAAAAACCGGTTTCTGCTCGCTCAGGCAGTATTTTGAAACGTGTGCATACACTAGTACTTGTGTTACGAAACACTGACGCAATCTGGTAACCATGGAAACCAAGTTTAAATTCCCACAGGTATTCCATTTCGTACAATCTGTTTTGGAGTTTAGTCGCTAATATGGCTACTATTGCATTCGTTACTATGGTTTCAAATGGTTTTCATAAGATGACTGACGTAACAATGGAAATGACGGTATTAGTGCTATTGCCCGACGGAAATACCGTCTGTGAAACCTTCACTCCAAGGCCACCATTGCTTTTTCATCTAATGTCCATTCATCGACAAGCCTCGTACTACAGGACTATGAATGTAAATAACAGTCCAACAATTGCAACACCAAAATTTGTCTTGGGGAAAGTGTGCAAAGTGCTAGAACGATATGGGGTGGACTTTGTAATAACCAATGGAATCTCACAATATCACAGGATACTACACGTGGCAAACAATTTGGACATTGTTGTCTATGATGCCGGTATGCGTTTTCGTTATCCAGCTTTTAACGATATGGAGGATGTGAAAGGTTTGCCATGCTGTGAGTTTCACGCCAGAATGCCACCTCACCACAGAAGACATTGCTCTGAGCATCGAGCCAAACAACTGATGACAACATTTCTGAATTCTGAGTGATGCTGTGACAGTGGTGGTTTATACAGTGTCCTTGTTGTACATTGTGGTTTTTGTACAGTGTCCTTGTTGTACAATGGATTTGTTTTGTTCTGCAGTACTCTTGTTGTGCAGTTCAGTTACAGTAAGTAGTTTTGTCTGTGTAGGGCGTTTGTTGCACAGTAGTTTTGCTGTACATCATGTTTGTTGTACAGTGTGTTTGTTCTACAGTGTCCTTGTTGTTGTTGTACAGTGTGTTTGTTCTACGGTGTCCTTGTTGTACAGTCTTTTGTTGTGCAGTGTTGTTCAATACCTTCGTTGTACAGTTTATTGTGCAGGGTTTTTGTCAAATAAAAGACATCCGCCGCTATGGGCAAGCAGTGTTAGTTTTGTTCACAGTTGTAACCCCAAAAATGCTCCAAAACATATTTGACCATTGGTCACCCACAGGAGCCACATTCTGAGGCCATTTTTAGATTCTACGACCCCAAAAACCCTACATAAAGTTTTCCGAACGAAAATAGACAAGGTTGGAATTCGATCTTGGGTCGACTGTACAGCACGCAACACAGCACGGAGCTTTGATTCTAGTCCAAAACAAAGGTCATTTTTGAATTCTACGACCTCAAAACCCCCTAGATAAAGTTTTCCGGGCGAAATTGATCAATTTTCAAATTTGACCTTGGGTCGACCGTCGGACATGTACAGCACGCAACACAGCACGGAGCTTTGCTCCTAGCTCAAAACTAGGGTCATTTGTGGATTCCCCGACCCCGAAAACCCCCTAGATAAAGTTGTCCGGGCCAAAATGGTCAACTTTGAAATTTGACCTTTGGTCGACCGTGGTTCCGGTCAACAGGGGTCCACAACCCCAAAAACCCTCTCCCAGAAAGGGGTCCACATACCCCTAAAACCCCCTCCCAAAAAGGGGTCCACAACCCCAAAAACCCCCTCCCAAAAAGGGGTCCACAACCCCAAAAACCCCCTCCCAAAAGGGGTCCACATACCACCTCAGAAAGGGGTCCACCACCTCATAAACCCCCCCTAATAATACACCATTTTATCACCTATTACTACTGTTGTCTCGTCTACACATCCTATTTTGATGTGAAAAATTTGGCGGTTACGGCTACGGAGTCTGTCTTTCACTTACGAGAGAGCGAACTCTTGAACGGTCGCTTTGAATGGATTATGAATCGATTTCGTGGCCTAAAAGAGCTATATTTGCTGAAACCGATCGATAAGTCGGTTTTGATTCGATTTAGAGAAGCCTTACCTCATTTGCGTACTCTGGGAATCCAAATAGCCCATCCACAACACTGGTTGCAGTTGGAAAATTTGCCCCAAACCCTGTCAATTCATCTTCAGCATACTTGTGATCCTGAAATTGCCTTTTTGCAGGGAAATAATTTTAAGGAAATTTCAACAATTATTTCCTCTCAAGGCTGTCGAATCGATTCCTACTGTTTGGAGGGAACCGTGCCCTATTGGGGTCATCAAGGCTTTGGACTTTTCATACCATCAACCCTGTCCCATCTTGCCGTTTCCGGGCGTGGTTTGCCCCTGCGTACCCCTTTGCCTGAAGTTTTTCCGGAAATGATTTCTCCGATTCCGAATACAAATTACCAACTTAAATCCTTGAAACTTTTGTCTATCTCCCTTTCCATAAAGTCTTTGTGCTGTCTAAGTCAGAATTGTCCCGGTCTGGAAGAGTTGTGCTTCGATGGCTGTCGCGAAGCCCATCCTCGGCAAATCGCCCTGACGGACTTGAAATTTCCCAAACTTCAAAGTCTTGATGTGCAGCACATTCCTGACGAACTGTTGCTGAAATTGGCCGATTCCGAATATCTGGAGCAACTCGGTTTTGACTGTGCAAACCTGGAAATTCTAAACCGGCTTGCTATTCTGTGCCCCAGTTTGCTGGATTTAACCTGTCGTATTCGTCTGAGTGAGACCGCTGTTTCAATGCAATGGTTTACCAGCATTTTGCTGGCATCCTTTCCTCTGTTAAAATCAGTTTTGATCCAATTACTGTCTATGGATATAATATTTGATTTTATTCTTACTGATTTGATAGATCCAGTTATGGAGTATCCGCTGGCACCAAACAGCCTTCGAACCCTCAGAGTTCAAACTCGAGTCTGTCTCAAAATACCGTCTGGATTAGGTTTATCCTTTTCCAGCCTGTTGCAAGGTATCACTCATCTTTATGTCAGTTTTGCAGATTTACACTGTGAACTGGTCTGTCCTGCTTTGGTGGAGCTTTAGTTAGCTTCCGTCAAGTTTTCGAAGGCTGAAGCTGGATTTCGAGTTGGTCCATACCTGCGATCGCTGACGATTAAAGACCCAAAACAGACTGATCCGAGCAGGATATACACTTTGGAGGGAAACGTTATTCTGAGCCTATTCTATTTAAGCTTATCCATTCCAAATTTCAAGACACCAGCCCCTTCCTGGATCAATCTTGACACTTATCCAAACCTGAAAACTGTCATTCTGTTCGTGGAATCTACGGACTCACAAAATTGGGATCCGGTTTCGATAGACTTTGGACGCGAGTTGGGGAAACAGTTGGGATTGCTTTTTAACTTGGAAAAGTTTACACTACGGCCGGACAGTTTTTTCCTTCCACCTGATGCTTGTTTTTCCATTCCTCTTGATAAGGGCATCCTAAAGTCTGTGGCAGAACAGAGAAAGCTCCTAATTGAGTCTGCAACAGTTGAACTTTTTGGAGTACATTTTTGTCACAAAAGAGAATGGCTACAAACTGGTGCTGAAATTGGATTCCGAAACGGAGAAGGGTGCCAGAATGAAGGCAGCCACCAATTTTTGTGCTGAAGTCTTTCGTGATGAGCTGCTTGGAAGTACCTTCATTACCAAAAATTTCCAGCCTACTCCGGAGAACTGTATCATTGTTGATGATGAGAACCATTTTGTTACCGTATAAAATGCTTACTATATGTCTTTTGTTACTGTATTTTGTACTCTGCCTTTTGATTTGTGTTCGGTTTGATTCAGTGTTTTGATGCTGTTTTTGTCAGTTTTGCTGCAAGTTTTTGGCGTTAGGAAGTGTAGACTTTACGAATTCCGAATCCCCATCACCGATTCAGCCTGGCAACCAAGACGAAATGGGGTTTTTGAATGATTCGTTGAGTTCAAATATCACTAGATTTTATCGATTTCATTTTGTAGCGACATTTTGTATTTTTCTAATTATTTATTTGTATTTCGATATCGCTGCCTTTAGAGGAGGTGACTAAAACCAGGATCGGGATCAGGATCAGGATCAGGATCCATTTCAGGATCAGGATCAGGATCCATTTCAGGATCAGGATCAGGATCGGGTGACTAAAAACAGGATCCATTTCAGGATCGGCTTGTAACTTCAGGATCGGGTTAGTAGTGGATCCTGCTTTCAGGATCGGGTGTCTAAAAACAGGATCCATTTCAGGATCGGCTAAAAACTTCAGGATCAGCTTCAGGATCGGCTTATAAGTTCAGGATTCTTCTTAGGGTTGGATCCTGAGTTCAGGATCGGATGTCTAAAAACAGGATCCATTTCAGGATCGGCTTGTAACTTCAGGATCAGCTTCAGGATCGGCTGATAACTTCAGGATCGGGTTAGTAGTGGATCCTGATTTCAGGATCGGGTGTCTAAAAACAGGATCCATTTCAGGATCGGCTAAAAAGTTCAGGATCAGCTTCAGGATCTGCTTATAAGTTCAGGATTCGGCTTAGGGGCGGATCCTGAGTTAGGATCGGGTGTCTAAAAGCAGGATCCATTTCAGGATCGGCTTGTAACTTCAGGATCGGGTTAGTAGTCGATCCTGATTTCAGGATCGGGTGTCTAGAAACAGGATCCATTTCAGGATCGGCTAAAAACTTCAGGATCAGCTTCAGGATCTGCTTATAACTTCAGGATTCGACTTAGGGACGGATCCTGATTTCAGGATCGGGTGTCTAAAAACAGGATCCATTTCACGATCGGCTTGTAACTTCAGGATCAGCTCCAGCATCCATTTCAGGATCGGCTAAAAACTTCAGGATCAGCTTCAGGATCGGCTTATAAGTTCAGGATTCTTCTTAGCCTAAGAAGAATCCTGAACTTATAAGCCGATCCTGAAGCTGATCCTGAAGTTTTTAGCCGATCCTGAAATGGATCCTGTTTTTAGACACCTGGTCCTAAACTCAGGATCCACCCCTAAGAAGAATCCTGAACTTATAAGCCGATCCTGAAGCTGATCCTGAAGTTACGAGCCGATCCTGAAATGGATCCTGTTTTTAGACACCCGATCCTGAACTCAGGATCCAACCCTAAGAAGAATCTTGAACTTATAAGCCGATCCCGAAGCTGATCCTGAAGTTTTTAGCCGATCCTGAAATGGATCCTGTTTTTAGACACCCGATCCTGAAATCAGGATCCACTACTAACCCGATCCTGAAGTTACAAGCCGATCCTGAAATGGATCCTGTTTTTAGTCACCCGATCCTAATCCTGATCCTGAAATGGATCCTGATCCTGATCCTGATCCCGATCCTGGTTTTAGTCACCTCCGTTTTTAGAATCAATTTTCGACTGATGTAACTAGATATTAAATATGCACTTTTCCTTGTTTGAAATTGTCACAGGAGATCAACCTATCATATGTAGCTGACCACTTTTAAAGATTTAACGATTTTCGTTAAAAGATGAACCTTGTACGTACTGTTAAGATCTGCAGATTGATCTGCAGTTCTACGTTGTCTTTTGTGTCTTTGCGTTTCAAGTAAAAAACTAAAAGCTAAATTGAGTCGTGAATATTAATGAATGCTGGCATTTATATGTATATGTCAAATTATGTCAACAGAGGGGTCGTAGCCAGTCGGTAAAAATTGGAGGACTTTGGTTTTCTGTCTCCCGCAACTGCAAAAGCCATGGAAATTTTTAAATAACTGTACCGTTGACGGTGTCTCGCCAAAATTAACTTAAAAATTGAAGACAGGGTCGCAGTAAGTTGTTCGAAAACCAGGCCTTGAGCCGAAGTAGCCGCGTGGTTGTTCACTCGCTACAAAGTGGAGGATCATGTCAAGTCTAGAGATGAACAAAAATATCTCTTGCATCCTAATTTGTGACTGTTATCCCCCAAGGCAAGTTCTGAGAATGTCAATGGGTGGGCGCCTATCAGGTGGAGCTATCACAGCACCTCCATTACGGCGGACATAATGGACCTACTGATACATAACCTTGTAGAACACTTCGGGAATTGCTGTGGCAATTATTCAGTGTACTAGCGTAGCCAGAAAAAAATTTTCGGGGGGGAATGCCAAAATTTGGTGGGGGTCTAAGGGGCGGAGCCCCCCAGCAGTTGAAAAATTTTTCAAATTTGTAACGTCTGAGGAATTTTTCCAAAGTATTCTTTGAATTAAAGAAGCTAAATGAGGCTCAATTCGTTTTCGTACACGCAAATGATGCAAAAACTGGGCGAACCACACCTAATAGGGTGTTTAGAACTCATTTTTGGCATCCAGACCCATATTATGATGGCAAATTTAAGTAAATACGCGCCGAAGGCAAATGGGAATGGGAATTTTACACATGGCAGGAAAAAATTCCTGGGGGCAACACAATTTCGGGGGGATTCCCTCCATCCCCCCCTGGCTAATTGTCTGAGTGTCAGTATCCCCCTCCCCTCAAAAATGTAAACGTTCTGAGCTGGCACTACCCCTAACCGGTATACCGACTGCGGTGAGGTAGCTGTAAAAAAACTAGGCCTTCGACTAAATTTAGTATGTGTAACTTTTGGTCTGAAACTTGGCAAGTGCTTGTTTTGTAAACTTTGTTAATCTTTTGTGAAGGTCAAAACTGTGAATTTTCATCATCGTGTTCAGTGTCATAGTTATTGAACAGTAGGAATGTGTACTTTGTTTGATAATAAGGTATATGCAAGTTTAATGTCGCAAATTGAACTTGAACAGTTTGCTTTCTGTATTTTATTTAGACTCTGTATATGAAATGAACAAGACTTTCAGATAGTGTTTAATTTTGCTTGCTTTACATGTGTTTTTGCTTTAGAGTCCGTTTATTTTTTGTTGAATATTATATTCTTACTGTTATTTGTTAATTCAAGTAAACGTTTTCTATTTTCAAGTAGTTGTAATCTCCATTGACTGGTTTGAATTTTTCGCTGCATTGCAGAACGGTAAAGTCTGCTTTCCGTCCGACCTGGTTTTCTGAAGTCCGTTGATTCTTCTCAATAATGTACAAATCTCAGGATGAGCGCTTCGTTTGATGTTTAAAACAGTCAATTTAGTCGCAGAGATTGTAGCATTATATTATGATGGCTTTCTTTGCCTTTCGTAGTACAGTTACAATACAATACAAGTACTTTAACAGCACAAGGAAGTAGCGTTGTTGACACGCCGAAATTTTGGTCGTCTCATTTCTCAACCTCCCAAAATAAATTCCTTTAGCGTACTAATACTCTCCGCGCAATCCCGCTTCTAAAATTCGACATTTACGTTCAGGGCAGTTTTTGCCAATTTCTAACAGTTAGACTGCAGCTAAATTTACTGATTCGAAAGATCTCGTTGAGCTGTACAGTCTTACTTTTGAAAGCATTTGAATAAACTAATGAATGAATAATAATGGTTCAAAATTGATGTCTCCGAAAGGAATCACCACCTTAGTTAACCCGTTTAACTCGGTGGACGAAACTAATCCGTTTCATCCGAAGTTCTGGTTCTTTAATGGGGATAAATTTTAGTCTGATCCGTTTAAACTTCAAGAAAATATGTAGGAACAGTGATAATTCGATCATAAGCGAAACACACCATCTGCACGATGACGGCTGATTTCCGACTGATCCCAACTCATTGGACGCACAGCCAAAATTCGTCATTTTCTCAATTTGTTGGATATAATGGTCCATAAGTCGGGTGAAAGCCGAGCTATTCCAACCAAATTCGGTGTGCCACTTTGCACATATGAAAGGAAGATGTGTGCGTGTGTTTCACTGCAATTGCTGGTGTTTAACTGTGGACGCATGCCTTAGTGCAATGACGGAGGCCTACAGTCAAAAAATGGCAAATTTTAAAATTTTTCAAATATAGCCAAATTTTATATCAAATTGAAGCTCTCGATGTCCTGAACATTTTATCTTCTTGCACCAAGTCTCTACAAAGCAGTATGAGAAAGTTAAAGCGCATTAAAGTTTGAAGTAAATAACAGTCGGAAGGAGCTTGATCAAATGGTTCAAACGCCGTTTCTCGCTCGTTGCTTAGCGTATCATTGCCATTTGCACAGCAATAAATAGCCCAAAATAGAGGCTTCAATTTGATGTATTGACCATACCGTAGCCTTTTGTCATCCTATGTGTACACGTCTTCGAATCCCTCACCGAGGCATAGTGGCGTAAATACTAAATTGTAGGGACTGCAATATCTCTTAACTGGATTGACCCTGGACTCTAAAAATGTGTCTTGTTTTTGGACACATATGGGGGTATATTACACCCAAAAATGAGCGAAATCGGTGACTATAAAATTTGGTACACGGCGACCCCCCCCCCCTTAAGAGAGCATATTAGAAACCCGTTCTGATTATTGATATTTGTATATTGAGGGTATATAGTTGGAGTTCAACAATTTCCATGTTCAAAAATTGGTTATTGTGTATGGCATGTTCAAGTCGAGCTCTAGAATTTAGGCAGCCTTAGTTGGTATTAGCAAATTCTACGCTGTAAGATGATGTAAAAATATTGTCGTTGAACTATAGGAATTTAATAAATTAGTTTTTAAAAATTTGCTTCAAATATCCGAACCAGCACGTTAAATTGAGTTAAATGATTTAGCTATGATTTGAATTCGATTTGGCTATTTAGCGATGATTTGAATAAAGGGAATAATTTTAACTCTAGTTCTACTATATACTCTATGTATATACTCTCCTGAAAATTTTGTAGAAGTTACTAGACATTTGCTCACTCATTTCACTGTTCGTTAGGTTACTGTTGTTAATCAGTTAAGATTGGTTTATTCCATATAATTTAGTAAAGAATTAATACAATACAAAATTTAAAGCCTTGAAACTTTAGGGGCAGAAAAATTGGTTTAACTTGGCATTTTCCTATTTTTCCTTTTTACCCGTCTGAACCGAATTTCTGAATTTAAACCGCGAAAAAGCGAGCGGAACACGACCAGGAGAATATTTAACACAATAATCTTCAAATGCAGCCATTTAACCTTTCCTATTAAACACGTCTATAAATGCGACTTTACTTAAAATTATGTTGCAGCACTCTAAAAAGGAAGAAATTATGGCAAGAAAAATCTAAATAATCTTAATTTTGGGGTTTTTATTAGCTGTTAGGAGTTGGGGTCCTTGTCCGCACATGATAATTTTATAAAAATGTTGTTAACTACGTCTACTACTAAAATTCGATTCAATTGATTAAATTATATTCTGAAAACGGAAATTAATTGGAAAGTTGAAAGTTGTTTTTAAATTTCACCTGCAACTTAACGCTGAAATCGAGTGATATTTTCGGGGGAAACATTTCACCGGTGATATTCAGGGGGATTTCCCAGAGGGACACCGGGCCTTCTACACAAGCTCTTGTTATATACCTTCCTTCCCACCGTGGTGGTGTCATGTAACGACATAAGTCTTAGATGTCTTAGAGGAGAGACAGCTTTGTGCTATCCGGGAATTGATCGGATCGGAAGTAAATAACACCATTGAACACGGATTTCAGAACGTGCTCAGCACCCCTGAAAACTCATATATGCAAGTTTTTAGCAAAATTTTTTTCAAAAAAGTTTTCGGTTCCGCTTGGTACCCCTTACAAAACAATATTTTAAAATTTCAAAAATTCTTAAAATTTTTGAATTTATCAGCCCCCAGTATGCACCCATACAAAATTTCAAAGTTATTGGTCAAGAAAATCAAAGGTTAGAGCTGGGGGGGGAGCGCAAAAGATCCGTACATTTCGGGGAGCTCTTGTGCAACCTGCCCTCCAACGTACCCAATAACACTAGCATTTGTCCTTAAAAATTCCTTAACTCAATAACCTTTTTTAGGTTGTCTATTCCATCATTGGCTAACTTTACGCCTAACCATTATATATTATTGGAGACCCAATGACAAAGAAAGTAGACGAGTTTCCGTTGGTTGATTTGCCTGATCATATCTTGGTGGACATTTTGCGCAAACTGTCTTGGCATCAAAGAATTCCTCTGGAAAGGGTTTCTAAGCGATTTCGTCATCTCGTCTACGCATCCTATCTTGATGTGAAAGTGCTGACCGTTGGCGCCGTGGAGTCTGCAAACTCTTCGGCGGATTATTTCTCTCAGTTGAGAATCAGTGATCACTTAAACGATCGTCTTGAATGGATTATGAATCGATTTCGTGGCCTGCAGGAGCTCGATTTGCTGAGACCGATTGGAAAGTCAACCTTGATTCGATTTGGAGAGGCCTTTCCTAATTTGCATATTCTAGGAATTCGATTGACCCATCCGCGACATCGGTTACAGTTGAAAAATCTGCCCCAAAATGTTGCTGTTAATCTTCACCACACTCCGGGTGAAAACGGACCAAAACTGCAGAGAAGTAAATTTAGAGAATTTTCGAAGACTGTTTCCGCTCAGCGTTGTCAAATTAAGTCTTATTTTTTTGAGGGGACTGTCAAGTGCCAGTCTGATTTGCCGGTTAGACAGTTTATGCCCCCGACGATGAAACACGTTGCCATTTTGTCGACGGATTTGATCGCTGGTCCTGCGGAGTTTATTCCCGAAATTATTCCGAATACGATCTGTCAGCTTAAATCGCTTAATATCCCGTCCATGTCGCTCTCCATTTGCTCTTTGTCCAGCCTAAGTCAAAGCTGCCCTTTCCTGAAAACGCTGTACCTTGGTGGTTGCTCCGATGGGAGTCCGCGAAACATTGCCGCTGCCGACGTGAAATTTCCGAATCTGGAGAATCTCTACGTTCGCAACATTCCAGATGAGCTGTTGCTTAAATTGACCAATTCCCGAAACCTGTCCTTTCTTCATCTCGATTCTGCAAACCCGGACACGCTGAGTAGATTGGCGATTGGCTGCCCGAATTTGAGCCAACTAAAGTGTCGTATTCCGCTTGATTCAATTACGGTCCGCTGTTTCACAGACATCGTTCTGGAGCAATTTCGCCTGTTAGAATCCGTCTTTATCCGGTTTTATCCCCTAACCAGATGGGGAGAGCCGAGTGTTCTGGAGTTGGATCCAACCCGGGGAAGCTTGGTGCCGGCTCGTCTGCTATCAGTTCATATTCAAACTATTGATTATCTCAGAATCCCATACACTTTGCGTTACTCCTTTTCAAACCTATTGCAAGGTATTACCCGCCTCCATTTTCGTTGGCTAACGTTGGAGTGTGAGCTGGACTGCCCGGTTTTAGTAGAACTTGAATTGGCTTCTATCAAATTTGCGACGGCTGACGCTGGTTTTCGAGTTGGTCCATTTTTGCGATCGCTTGCAATTAAGGACCCAAGGAAGGTAGACCATGAAAGGATATACACATCGGACGGAAAAATTATTCTGAGCTTATCTCATTTGAGCTTATGCTTTCCTCAGTCCCAGATTTTGTTTGGCTTTTGCACCTATTTTAACTCATATCCATATCTGAAAACTGTGGATCTTTTGATTGAATCGGACAATTCGATAAATTCTAAATCGATTTCGGTGGCATGTGGTCAGAATCTGGGTAAACGGTTGGGACTGCTTTTGGGTCTTGAAAAGCTCGGGCTTAGACCGACCTCTGGTTCTGGTTCTCTTCCTTTCGGTATCCAAAGCTGCATCCTAAAGGCTCTGGCAGAACAGAGAAAACTGCTAGTCGTGTTTGGTCAAGGTCTAAAGTTGTTGGAATATGCTTTTGTGACAAAGGAAAATGGACAGGAGTTGTTGCTGAAATTGGATTCCGAAACGGAGAAGAGTGCCAGAATGAAGGCGACGACCAATCTCTATGACCAGACCAGTTGTGATAAGTTTTTCGGGCATAACCATATCAAGAAGTCTCAGCCAACAGCAGAAAACTGTATCATTGTCGAAGATGATAGCTGTTTTGTTACTGTATAACTGTAACTTGCATATGTTCGTGAGAGCAAGAACTCGTTAGTGCGTACAACTAATTTAATTATTTATTTCATGTAATATCTCTGTTTATTTAATATTATATTCTCCTGCAGAGGGAAGGGTGTGTCATAAAACCGTAGAATTCCTGAAATTTTCTATAATCTGCTTTGCTAAGGTGAACCTTCAGCTTGATGTTAGTTCCCGCTTCCCACTGATGCACTTTAGAGTTTAGACACTGTTTAGACGTTAAGATTTACGTTTTAAGCAACATTGTTCACACTTAGTTTATTTTTCAGTTTTAACTTGCGTTTGCTTAAACTTAAGACTCAACTTGAATTTAGTTTAATTATAAAACTGGTTTTATGATGAGTGCACAGCGGATAATTTCTGCCAGTTTGAGAATAACTAGAGAAAATCAAAATTCTGAGCTAAATAAGATTTAAACTAAACTGCTAACATGTCAAAATAATCGGCATAATATATAGCATATTTGAATAAGCTACTGTTGATCTCAAGTTGTCATTCATGATTTGTGTGTGGGTAGAGTCATTTTCGACATTTTCTTCTTCTATCTTGCTTTATGTGCCTTTTCCTTTAAATTCTTCTAATTTTTTTCTGGTCATAATATAACCTACATATGCCATTCTTTGCTTGTGCAAGTAAAAGATTTCTATTTTGAAGTTGTAATTTTTAACCTGTTCCAGTTTTTAGCAGTTGAAGAATACGACAAACACAATCATGCTGTGCTGGCTAAATTTGTAGGTTTACTGTGCTGATGAATTAACATGCCAAAGATGTGGTTAAGACTATGTTAAGAACAATGTTACCGTGAATTCTCCCTTCAGGTCGTAATCGAACCCACCCCCTTTGCATACTGAGAAAGTGAGAAGTCTCTCATCTTACTAACGCACTTTTAAGCCTGCCAGTTGTGCCGTTAAATGGTATACCCATCCCCTAGATGGAACTGGCCGGCCCTACACATATTTGAGCCATGATCACAAGTCGGATAATTTCATTTATATAATCTTGATGGCCGGGTTTTGATTCATGGCCCGGAGGCGTTAGCCTAACTATAGTACGACCAAAAAATGTGTGTACAAACTTCGATCGTTTATAGCAGATTAACCTTTGGAGTAAACTAAAACAATATATATATTTTTAGAATCCTCAGGAACCCGAGATTTCGAAAATTCCGGGTTTCATTCACGGAAAATCTAAAATTTTTAGTTTTTCGCCAAATTTTTATCGCAATCAAAATTTTGTTTTCACGATCGAATAGTGCTGGTTCCCCTGCATATTTTTGCTCTTACAAGGTTTTCACGAAAATCCACCCAGTTTCCGGAATTCCGTTTTTTCAAAATTTCCGGATTTTAAAAATTTTCTCCAATACCCACAAGATGGGCATCATTCGAAAGCTCTTATCGAGCTCAACAACTTTCGTAATAGAATGAACTCTTGAAAGTGCACACATTTCCCGGAATTCGAGAAAACAGGATTTTCCGGGATTTTCCGGATTTTAAAAATTTTCCCCAATACCCCACAATATGGGTATCATTTGAAAGCTCTTGATGAGCTGAACAAATTTTGTGATAGAACCAATGGCTGAAAATGCACCAAATTCCCGAAATTCACGAATTCCGGATTTCACTCTAGCTTAAAAGGTTTTAGCGAATTCCGAGAACTGGGCTCATTTCTGCGAGTTGCTTCTATTACAAGATTTGTTCAGCTCATCAAGAGCTTTCAAATGGTATCCATATTGTGGGGTATTGGAGAAAATATTTAAAATCCGGCAAATCCTGTTTTCTCGAATTCCGGGAAATGTGTGCATTTTCAAGAGTTCATTCTATTACAAAAGTTGTTCAGCTCGATAAGAGCTTTCGAATGATACCCATCTTGTGGGTATTGGAGAAGATTTTTAAAATCCGGAAATTTTGAAAACCCGGAATTCCGGAAACTGGGTGCGTTTTCGTGAAAAACTTGTAGGAACAAAAATATGCAGCGGGACCAGCTCTATTCGATCGTGAAAACAAAATTTTGATTGCGATAAAAATTTGGCGAAAAACTAAAAATTTTAGATTTTCCGTGAATGAAACTCGGAATTCCGGAATTTTCCGGATTTTCGAAATCTCGAGTTCCTGAGGATTCTAAAATATATACATTGTTGGGGTTTACTCCAAAGGCTAATCTGCTATAAACGGTCGAAGTTTGTACACACATTTTTTGGTCGTACTATAGTTGAAAGCCAGCATTGCTAAATTATCTGCGAATTTTGGCTTCAAATACTGGTCGAAGGTGGGACTCATATGTACTTTTTGCTTTTCAAGGAGTCTCTTACGTTTTCGGTGAAATACAGCTTAGACCTGAGGATCCCCTCTTCCTGAATTGTCCCGTTAATTGTAACGTGGGACTATATTAAGGTGCTGGTATCGTTTTGTGCAGTGCTTTTGTGCGTATTTTTTGAAACGCCATAACTTTCGCATCTTTGTGAGTTGGAAAGAGCTTTATACATCATTTTAAAGCTTATAATCTGCAGATTCTCAATAGAGTACGGAACTAGCAAAAATCCGCAAAAAAAAGCTAAAAGTTTCTGCCACACTGGCATCTGACAGGCTGAATATAGACCAAAAATGTTTGAACATCGATTTCTCAAAATTGTGGAATCGGCCAAAATTTTTTCTTGTGCTGCCCTATAAAGGACATGTGGGCCGAGGTACATTTTTTGGATTTGGCTCAGCAGGTCTTAACGGTCAAGAAAATCCATTAAATTTGCGGTGACACGAAATTTCGCAACTTTTCATTGAGTTTTCTCGCAACTGGAGTTGCTTTAGCTCAAGCCAAGAAAACTGTCCCTCCGCAATAGTGCGAATTCTCATACTGCCAAAAATCACGAGAATCCATTGGGTAGTTTTTGAGAAATCGATGTTCAAAACAAAATAATCGCAGTTTTACCAAAATGGTTTTTCTGCCAAATCTCTAGCTTAGAGCAGCGACTCCGGCTAATAGGCATTGATGAAATGTGCAATGAGACTGTGTATCAATCGAGTATAAATAAACCAAAATTGTCCCTACGATTTTGCAGTAATTTTGAAAAAACTGATTTTCTCGAAATCTGCCATTTTTGGACCCCAAAACAACAAAACAAACAAATGGCAAAAACCAAAAATTTCTTATCTTTGCACCTAAAAATGCGGGACTGGTCCCAGAATGTTAAAGAGCACCGAAATAGTATATTTGGAAAGTTACTTTCATAAAGAATTAAAGCCTATGGAGTCAAATTTACACAAAGCTATACCAGCACCTTAGGTCATGGTCTAATTAGGGATGCACTGAGGCCTTGGCACTGATGCCATTTTGAAAGTCAAAAAATACGTTAACTTGTTAGAAATTTTTAGTTTTCTCGTCGATTTGAATGAAGACTTACTGGAAATTTAGAATACCTATATGCTTGAAAATAGGGCAGCCTAAATTTTTAGTATCGGATGTCTCCATCGTGAAATTCCCCCACCCCTCCTCCGGAATAATTACAGGTGTCACAAGGAAAAATTTTCCCCGCCAAATATTTCCCCCGGAAAATTACGCTAGGGAAATCTTTTCCCCCGGAAAATATTTCCTAGGGAAATCTCCTACAACCCCGGAAAAGTTTCACTAGAGAATTTTCCCCCGGAAAAATTCCTTCTTAACGCAGTATATAATGATTTCTTGGATATATTCAATGTAGGAATTTATGTAGGAATTTAGAATGTAGGCCGGTAAAAAATAGAAAACCTACTTTTGTAAAACTGTATACAAAAAGTTCCACTAGTGACGGTCGCACAGAAGCACTTCTGTGGAAAACTACAAAAATTCTTGTAATTTCTATAGGAGTCTTTTTAAGAGGGAAGGATAAAAATTTTAAATCCTATGTCATTAATGCCACATTGAAAAGTAATTTTAATTGAATTTTATTTATTTTTTAAGAATTGCGTCAGTTTTAATAGCTTTTTCCGTAAAAATCAGTTTCAATCTTTTAATTCGCATGCAACATGCAACTGATAAAACTTTTTACTTCAGGCAATGTTTCATTAAAGATTATCTAGAAGAACCTGAGTAAACGAGCTAAAATCACCTTGATTAAATTATGTTATTTATCAGTTTATGGTTTAGCATTAATAAATATGACTTTTTTAATGGTTTATTAATTTGAATGCAATGTGTTGCTTGTTTTGAATGTATATAATGCTTTGGCCAGGAAGACTGAAAGTATGTAACTAAGCAGCGGTGTCTGATAATCGGAGAATATGATCCGAACTGACTCTTGATACAGATGCTAAGATTGGAAATTATACATATTATTTGATAACTTAGCATGAGGACTAAAAAGATTAAAAATTTAATTTAATGACGGCTATTAAGATTGGTGGATTTAAATTGACTCGATGACTTTTTAATCAGAACTGATATTACATAAACATGATTAATTAAAATTTTAATTCTATATTAAAAGTGCATTAAAGAAATGGATTTTGGAATGTAAATTTATAAATATAAATATAACTTAAATCCAAGTCGATATGCCGTTTAAGGTGGTGATTCCTTTTGGAGACATCAACTTTGAACCCTTATTACTCGTTCATTACCTGGAGTTAAGAAGCCATTTTTATATTAAAATGGAGCTTAACATTTTTCTTTCTAATAAATGCAAGAAAACTAGCTTCAGTTTTCGGAAACTATTTTACTGCATTTTCGAAGTACTTTAATTTTCCAGATTTTTTGCAGACTGAAGTAAATTTTTTCGTGAGGCATCGATTATACCATTCGATACCTCTATCAAATACCTGGGGACCCTTTTTTAGTTATTATGAAACCGCTCTTTGTAATGGAGATATTAGCTATAATGTATGCGCAACCTGGCTTTTGCCTACTTTTCCCAACTTTAGCAAGCGACCACTTTAGCTTGAAAGCAGCAATCGGGGCAACTAAAAAAGGGTCCCTGGGTATTTTTGTGTAAAACATGTCTAGTAAGTGGTCATTCTCTATCATGCATAGTAAATGCTCCACAATCGTTGGCAAAAATTTGGTCATGTTTTTGCGAAAACTACATTTTTTATGATAGCAGCGTACAGGATAGCATTTAGAAGATTATAACGCTACGAATAATCGGCCTCGACGAGACCTTCAAATTGACGCCATTCGTTTAACTTTGCAGCTTGCGTAGCTCAAGAAATGGCGGATTATTCAATTTCTGCAAAAATGACAAGTTTTCAACGCCAAAATAAGAAAATCAGTTATATCTCACTATAGAGAAAAGGTGCTTCAAAAAGCAAAAATGTGGAGCTCAACAAGATCTTTCGAATAAATATAATTATAGCTATGATACTACTGTCTAGCTGTCAAAAAGCGGCAAAATCCGCCCTGAACGGAAACGTTGAAGTTTTGAAGCGGGATTGCGCGGAGGGTGTTAGAATGCTAAAAGAACTTATTTTGGAAAGTTTCATCAAATTTAATCCTGATTTGGACCGTCAACCAATAATATGTGCCCAAAAGGAATCACCACCTCACCACCAACCACCACCGTTTCAGCTGGTTTTTGCTAGTTTACACTGATTCAGTCAAATCACGGCGGCAACATCAAAGAGAGCCAAATACCAGCTGAAATAAGGGATATTGTTTGAAAAATCATTGCGGACGCAATATAAGTCGTAGCCACGAAAACTTTATATCGTTGTATTCAGCTCAAATTGAACTTTATGATTACGCTATTTTTACTCACTTTTGCTAAAATCGCTATGCCGAAATTTTTGGTCAAAAAGTGGTATTTTTCAAAAAAATCAACTTTTTAAATTTGAAATACCACATATATCAGTTGAAAGCGGACGCCTAGGCGGTCCTGAAAATCTAATCTAAAAATTTTTCCGTTGAGCGAGTCTGTCAGTCAGTAACAACCAGTCAAAGCTGCAAAAAGCGGCAAACATCAAAGAAAATGGAAAAACTAGTTTTTAGAATAAAATGCTTATTTCTCAACCGATTTTTTCCATTCTTGTGTCATTCGATGCGTCTTCGGATTGGAAAATTTTTCGAAATGAATGAGCTGGATACCTTGAACGGTCCGAAAAAATTCCCCGAAAAACCAATATTTTAAAATTTTTGAATTTTTAAAAAATTTAAATTTTATAAAAATGTTCGTCTCGCTGCAAGGATTCCGAAAATATATGGTTTTATGGGGTTACGACGTATATTTAGTTCACTGGAGGCCTTACAGATTTTGTACAAACATTTTTGTGTCAGACTTTAGTTGGATACTTAACATGAAAATATATAGAGTTTAGTCACTTCTACTATAAACACATCCTGTACAAAAAATTACTGCATTAGGGAAATTTTTCCGGGGGGGGGAAGAAATCTCTAGTGAAATTTTCCGGGGGGGAGGAGATTTCCTAGAGAATTTTGTCCGAGGGATAGTTATTACGGTGAAATTTTCCCTATGGCAGCGGCATCAGTTCAATTGAGATGTATTTGGGTAACTGCTCTGAAAACTACTACATGCCTGTACGAGTAAGCACTTTTTTATTCAAAAATCTACTCATGAATGTCAGCCTTACCTTTGTGTTATTTTAGGTTGCGTTTCGTAGGTATTCCACTTTGGTAATTTTTCCTCCGTAGTATTAATTATTATTAATGCAAAACGATGGCAAACGAAGCGGATGTGTTCTCTTTGCCAGATTTGCCAGACGATCTTTTGGTGAATATTTTTCGTCAGCTTCCGTGGCGTCAAAGAATCCCTTTGGAAAGAGTTTCCAAGAGATTTCGTTATCTCGTCTACACATCCTATCTTGATGTGAATTTGCTGACTGTTGGCGCCGTTGAGTCTGCAAACGCTTCGGTTGATTATTCCTCTCAACTACGAATGAGTGATCTTTTAAACGATCGACTTGAATGGGTTATAGATCGATTTCGGGGACTGAAAGAGCTCTATTTGCTGAGACCGATTGGAAAGTCGCTGTTCATTCGATTTGGAGAAGCCTTTCCTAATTTGCATATTCTGGGAGTCCGATTGTCCCATCCAAGACATCGACTGCAGTTGGAAAATTTGCCTGAAAATGTCGCGGTTAATCTTCATCATACTCCGGGTCGCCAGGGAGCCCCATTGCAGGAACATAAATTCAGAGAAATTTCAAACATTGTTTCCTCTCAGGGATGCCGAATTGTGTCTTACTCATTCGATGGGAATTTTCAGTCTGGGCAGAAGTTTAGTTTTTTCATACCCTCGACTATGTCAAATCTTATTCTGTTGGGAAACCATATGGATCATAAATGGGTTGAATTTCTACCAGAAATGGTTTCGAATACGACTTGTCATCTCAAGTCCTTGAAAATTTCAGACTTTTCACTTTCCGTTCAAACCTTGTCATGTTTAAGTCAGAATTGTCCGTTCCTGGAAGAATTGAGCTTCGATGGCTGCTTCGACGCCAATCCCCGGAAAATTGGCTCTGCCGACCTCAAATTCCCCAATCTGCGAAGCCTCTGGATTCGTAACATCCCAGATGAATTGTTGTTTACTTTGGCGAATTCCGAAAATCTGGGAAAACTCGATCTTGGCTTTATAGAACTAGAAACTCACAGAAAGCTGGCGATTGTATGTCCAAATTTGCTGACTTTAGACTGTCGTATTCGGATGGACGCGATTTCGATTGAGTGTTTTATCGATATTTTTCGTATCAGTTTCCCTCACCTGATATCCGGTTCTATCGATCTGGACATCGCCCGATGGGAAGAGTCCCGTGATTTGGTGATTCCGGTTCCGGAAAATTTGTTGTGTTCAAATCTCCGTTCTTTTTGTCTTGAGTCAATGGATTATGTCGAAATTCTGCCTAGATTGAGTTTATCCTTTTCTAGCCTGCTATACACTATCACTCATCTATGCTTTTGTTGTCTGGAGATACAGTGTGAACTAGTCTGTCCTGCTTTGCTGGAACTTGAGTTAGTTTCTGTCATCTTTACGAAAGATGGAGCTGGATTTCGAGTTGGTCCGTTCTTGCGATCGCTCAAAATTGAAGATCCAATAAATGAAGCTTATGAAAGGATTTATTTGGAGGGAGAAATCGGTCTTGAATTATCCCATTTGAGCCTAACTATTCCTCAGGACGAGACGCCCATCCCTTTTGTGACCAACATCAACCCGTATCCGAATCTGAAAAGTGTCGTTCTTTTCATTGAATCCTCCAATTGGTTAGAGTCGGATCCGATTTTGCTAGAATTTGGACGCGATTTGGGTAAACGGTTAGGTCAGCTTTCAAACCTGGAAAGCCTATCTGTTTTACCGGCCATTTTACCTCTACCTTTGGATGCGCTAGAGTGTATCCTAAAGTCGTTGGCGGAACAGAGAAAACTGACAATCGAAACTAGTCTGAATCTAAAGCTGTTGAAGTATACGTTTGTCACAAGTGAGAATAGCTACGAATCATTGCTGAAATTGAATTCTGAAACAGAGAAGGGCGCCCGAATGAAAGCGACGACCAATCTTTACGACGAATCCAGTCGTCGTAACTTTTTTGGCAAGGCATTTATTAACAATCATTTTCAGCCGACGCCGGAAAATTGTATTATTTTTGAGGATGAAAGTTGTTTCACCGTTGTGTAATTGTAAGCAGGCGCGTAGCCGGGGGGGGGGGGAATGGGGGGAAGTCCCCCCCGAAATTGTGTTGCCCCCCAGGAATTTTTTCCTGCCATGTGTAAAACACCTATTTTTAAATAATTTTTGCGCCTTCGGCGCGAAATACGTGTATTATACCATTATAATATATACGTGTTTTGCTCTAAGAAATGAGTACCAATTATCGTTTTTCGTCTTCTTTGATCACCTTCTGCATCATTTGGGTGCATGAACAAGCACTGCGCCTTTAACTGTTATTGTAATTTCAACGAGTGCTCTGTAAAAATTCCACGAAGGTCACGAAATAGAAAAATTTTTCAGCTTCTGGGGGGCTCCGCCCCCCCAGACCCCCCCCGGAAAAATGTTGCATTCCCCCCCCCGAAATTTTTTTCTGGCTACGCTAGTGATTGTAAGTGTATTGCTGTGTTTAAGAATGGAAGCTAGGCATTAACGACAAAACGTCTACTGACAAAACGTCTATTTTCAAAACTGTGTCACACGTTGAAAACGTCTACACTGTCACAAGGTCATATGATTTTTGTTCTATGCTTGTAAATTTTGAATAATATGCAAATTTGATTAGTAATAGATTTAGTGTAATTTTAAAGCAGGATGTTTAAAACAACAATAAACAAAAATGCAGAATTTTTTCAAAACGTCGCTGTGAAAGGTGAAGCTAAGTTTCCTTGGCTGCTTTTGCCTGGCAACTCGGCTGTTTCCAGTTCGAACGGAACCAGATTAAAATTATTTGTTGACTAGCAGAGTTTTAAAGTAACTAAAAAACTGAGCGCCGCTTGCTGAAGATTCAATAGTTTATTTCTGGGAAATGCGTGACAAATCCAGAGATCCATCCATTGGGAGACTTTTCGCTTACCTTGGGACCGACTGTCTGATTTGTTTTAGGTTGGCTGGTCACAGACTACAAGTTTTTCTCAAAATACATCTGATATCTGGTATAGATGATGAAATGAAAGCCAATGGCAGACGACTACTAATATGTGATGCCAAGTGTACAAACACAAAATTTGGTTAAATTAATATTTTAGGCACTGTATGATTATGCTTTAATAAAAAAGCACCGATCTGCTCAGTCAGTTGAGACGAACTCTCCTGTAGCGAAATACTGCCCCTTTTAGGGGTAACTTGTTTTAAATTTGTTTTTAATTGATTCTAAAACACTAGGTTATGCAATAGCTTGAAAGCCATTTTAAAATTAAATCCATTTTTGATTGTAAAATTTGGTCACAAAATCAATGACTTGGTCCGGGTAGTCCGCCATACTTTTGGTATCATAGAAACAAGATAAGCTAAGAGTAAAGTTAGCAAAGAAATCAGGGGCCGGTTCCATAAAAAGTTTGCGAGTACTAGACACGACAACTAGACTCATGCTAATTATCGAGTCTAGTGCCTCAAGTGTTCCATAAAACCCTCGCAGTCGAATAGCTACTATCACTCGACTTGCGAGACTAGCTTCTCACAAGTTTGAACACTAGTAGCAAGAGTGCATAATTGCACTATATATTAGAAGAAGAGTAAGCCACTAGAGGGCTTCTCTTCTTGGCATTGCGTAACGGTGCTCCGACCACAATACGCGAATGTTCCCCCGTTTGGTGGGGGGGTAGCTCTCTTCGACAAAGCATACCCCCCCTCCGTTTGGTGGGGGGGTACCACACACGAGGTCCCCGTTTCGCGGGGGGGGGCGGGTAGCCAACAGCCAATCAGATTGCAGAGACCCCCTCCTCGTTTGGTGGGGGGGTAGAGCAGAGGATTACGGTAGTTTTTGTTCTATTTGAAAAAGGGTCCCCGTTTGGTGGGGGGGTATGCGAAAGGGGTCCCCGTTTGGTGGGGGGTATGCAAAAGGGGTCCCCGTTTGGTGGGGGGTTAGGCAAAAGAGGTCCCCGTTTGGGGGGGGGGGTCGCCAACAGCCAATCAGATTCAGCCAATTTTAGCCTGACTTGGCGACCCCCCCCCCCAACGGGGACCCCCTTCTGCCTACCCCCCACCAAACGGGGACCCCTTTTGCATACCCCCCCCCCCCACCAAACGGGGAGGGGGTATGCTTGTCGACCCCACCACCGAACGGGGGAACATTCGCGTATTGTGGTCGGAGCACCGTTACGCAATGCCAAGAAGAGAAGCCCTCTAGTGGCTTATTCTTCTTCTAATATATAGTGCAATTATGCACTCTTGCTAGTAGACTAATCGGGTTCCATAAAAGTAGTGGTATCTTTGACTGTATATTTGTGAAAGACTTTCCGTCATCTGATTCATAGTTGCTATTTTACTGTTACTTAAATCTGTTGTCGTCGTTCTGTTTTTGACTTGTCTGTTTTGTGTTTTGAGTTGTTTCTGTTTGTGTTTAACTGTTCAGTAAACTGATTTCACTTTGTTGTTGAACATTTTTACTATGTAGGTATATTTTATAGTTGTTTAACATTCTATTGAGGAATCGTTGTCTTGATGGATTGAGATCACAAATTCCCCAAACAAATTATTGGCTAAGCTAGGCAGCAGTTTCTGGCGATAAAGATAACGAGAGGAGTTATGATTTACCCCCAAGGCCCAGATTTGCAGAACTTGAACAAATGAGCTGCAATTTGCTGCAATGTGCTTGCTTTTCGGCCGTACGGAGTTCAAGTATATACGGCAAAATTTTTCTAAGACCTGAATCGAAAAACAAATTTCAGAATCACTCTCTGCGACTCCGACTTTACATAAATATCTGAAATAGAAATTTATTTAGTCCGCCTTGGTACCTCGACTCGTAAAAAATTAACTTCACGAAATCAAAACACTTTGGGATATTTATAGAATTGAGCGTAGCCGAAACCATACCAATGCCAAATTTCAGCTCATTCGTTAAGTTTTGCGGAATCTAGGCGTTGGGGTAGTCTTAACAAGACTGCGCATCGTTGGAAAGCCCAGGACTCACAGCTTCTGATCCTCTCTAACCCATTTAGTTGCATATTGTTGCTGCGAAGTTTTATTCTGGAAGACTTCTCTAAAACTGCCCAAAATGCTAATTTATCGCTATTTTTCTGAATAGAACTACTCAGCCGCATCCGCATGATACAGCACTTGGCACTTGAATTGAGACTTGAGGCTTGAGCACTTGACTACATGATTAGAAACATCAAGTCTTTAGTTTTCCACTGATGTGTGTGTAGTGTACGTCTGATTTTTTCTATGCAAAAATAGCTGCGGCAATTCCTCTTGCCTTTCTCTCTCCCACTAGTGAGGGGAGTGGTAAGACCAAAATTGAAATAAAACACTCCCAAATACTAAACATACAGTAAGAAATAGCCGACCAAAAACATTCCGGTTTTCGCTACCAGCGAAACGAAGAACAAATAATAAAAAAAGAATGAAAAATATGAGTCCTGACCTATGACAGAATTCATCGTATTCAAGTATAATCAAAACTGAACTGTCTCTATACTTCTCACCTTTCTACTGAACATTGTATCTATATGAGTAAATTAGAATTTCTTGTGAATCCACTGCGCAACACCGGTTAAGCTGGAAAATTTTTGAACGTTTTGCCCACAATCCGTAAAATTTAGCAATTAGTGGACAGTTCAAGCTGAAAATTGCTTTATTTTCAACGTCTTCGCTGAAAAGTGTTGTTGTTCGCTGAAGGTTTAATACGGACCTCAAGCGAGACATTTATGTAAAACTCATTTGCATAATTTGCACGAAGCAAGCTTTGCTGGATTCTGAGACATGTCAAAGGGGGGGAGTCAGTGTACAAATTTTGCTTAGCGCTAAGAAACATCTGGGCCGCGTTGCAAAAGATTCACCTAAGTGGACTCTTTCCTAAATGGCTCCTACGCATCCGCCAAAGTAGCCTCAAGGAGGGTACTTAGGAGAATCTTTTGCAACGCGGCTCTGGTTCTTAGGGCAAATTTTAGTACCAAAAAGGGCATTAACTTGACGATTTGGGAAAGAGGGTTTATAGGGTTTATTTTTATTTATGCCTCCACAAAAAGTCGAGTGAGGCTATGATTGCGGATGCAGGGATGTGCCTTCGAAAAGGCAGTCCGCAGACATGCACAGGAATGAATATAGGTAGTATGCCTGCCTTCATTAACTTGCGAACGTTGGACTTGCTTTTAATTGTCTCCAGTATCCAATATTCGATGTTATATACATCCTTTTAACCGAATCAATGGTATGGCAGGCGCCTGGCCAGGAACTCTCCTTGAGTCCGCCCCGCACTTTGCAAGAACCCTTTTTCTAAAGAATTTGAATGTCTGTTAGCGAATACCCGGTTTGACCAGTTTAAGCATCATTTAGATAAAAATTAATTTCGTAAGTTTAGTGCGAACTGGGAATGGCAGAAAACATCTGTAATGGAAAAGGCAAAAATAAAACCTAAAAGGTACAGGGAAAAAAAGCTTAATTTGTGGAAGATTGTGATTCTTGCTGGAATTGATCTGAGCTCTTAATAAGTAGTGTGCTTGTGAAATCTTGATGTGAACTGTGAAACGTCCAAGCATTGTGTAAAGTAACTGTTCTGCAGTTACCAGAGTTGCCAGTCAGTGTGAAACCCCCCCCAGGAACTAATTATCAGGGACACAGGTTCTAGTGTAAATAGGAACAATAAGGCATAAAATAGTATTTCGCGCACGCAAATGCCATGAAAATGGAATAGAAGTTCAATGGAACGTAGTCTAAGAAAGCCTAGGTAGGTCACCAG
>JASAND010030796.1:0-41364 GCA_030248195.1 Trissonchulus latispiculum
AGTTATATTCATACAGCCTGACAGCCGTTCATTCATAGCTGTCAATGTAGTTTTCTCGGTTAACCAATTCTCGGTTATGCATTTTCTCGGTTAAGCAAAACGCGTATATTTGGCTTTTCTCGGTTAAGCAAAATTTTGAATTAACGGCTGCACATTTTCTCGCTTAAGCAATTCTCGATTAAGCAATTCTCGGTAATGAACGCACACGGTTTTGGTGCTTTACGACGGCAATTTGCGTCGGTAAACAACAAACCTGGGGTAAAGTTTAGTGTGAGTCTTTATATTTAAATAAGCGATGCTGAACATGATGGAACACTCAGAATTGGTCTACGCCTTCAGGATATGCTTCGACCAAAGTGGCTTTTTCCCCGATGACTGGCTTTTTTCCCGATTTTGGCTATTGCTACGGTCCAGAGAAGTCATTAATACATGAAAATAATCCGTAGGGGTTGCTATTCTTCAAACTGCAAGAATTTTCACATAATTCCAAAAAAATGAGTTCTACACGTCCAAAAGTCTGAAAAAATGGCGTTTTTCCCCGATTGACTATATAGTTATTGCAGTATATGTGGAAAACAGGCTGTTTTTACTGTGTTTTGGACACTTTTAGCTAATTTTATTCCCCACTTTTGGACCTCCCCCACTCTCCCCACCCTCATTTTTTCGCCTAAAATAAACCCATGGATTTATTGTGCTTTTGTCGAATTGAAACCACTAGAGTGCAAGGAGTTCTTTCACTGTTGTGAGCCGGCAAGACGGGAAACAATTGAATCAAATTGTTGCAACCTGGCTCGGTGGTTACTGTGTTTGCAGAAATTTTTTGCACAATTAAATGTTTCAGGTTTGTCGTTTGTTGATAGAGTGCGGATCTGCAGACGTGAATCGATCAGATCAAACTGGCCAAACTCCCTTGATTTTGGCTGTCCTAGATGGGAATGTTGATCTATGTGATTTACTGCTGCGATCTGGTGCCGATCCTGACTTACCCGATTCTTGTGGGGGTTCGGCACTTTTTTATGCCACCGAGGTTGGCTCTCTTCCGCTGCTGGATCTTCTGCTGAATCATCATGCGGATTTGGATGCCATTGACGGCAGCGGAAGGACGATTTTGTCTGTAGCTGCTGGTCGATCTTCGTCTGATGATGCCGAGCTATGCGGTGCTGCTGAGCTGGTGGAGCGCCTTCTAGAGGCTGGAATGGACGAGCTCCATCGTGATCATGAAGACTGGATTCCTCTACATCATGCGGCAGCACAAGTACGTGCGACATGTTATCATAGGGGCGCGCTTACGACTCTTATATGGCGAGTGCAAAGAGTCGAATGACAGGAAAGTGTGGGATGTCTTTGAATCACGCCAAACAGTGTTTGAGTTCTGATTGTGTGCGCAAGCGACAGCAAGCAGTATAGCAAAAGTTTATAATAGGAAGCTTGGCTTATTCTAGGGAATTTTTCTTGGGGGGCTCTTTGGGGGGCCCCTCGGGGAGCGAGTCATTGGGGGGGGAAAACATTTTTCTAAGATCATGCTAAAAATTGCGCTATTTTTATAGTAATCGCCAAAAAAATAAGCGAGTTTGGCTTTCCTAGTGTATTAAGGGGGGGGTCACTTTTTTGCCAATTTTTCGACCATCTCCGATTTTGCTCATTTTCATATATTTTGTAGTCCCCATGGGTCCGCGAAACAAGACAAAAGCGTTTTGCGAAATATTGCTTCTGTCGTTCTGTACAGGCCCTCAAAGGTGACCTCGACATGTGTTAAACATAGGAAAATGAAAAAGTTAAGTTAAAAAGTTTGTGGCAGAAAAATTTTTCGCTGTATAAGAGTTAGAGCTCTGAAACCTTTTCAGAACCATTAAGGACATATTGTAGAGTGCAGCTATCTCCTCTGAAGCGATTCTGTTGAGTATTGGATTTTTTGCGAATTTTTAAAGTCAGAATTTTGGAAAATCGGCGATTTTTGGACCATGAAAAACAGGACCTACAGTACTCTTTTGCTTGTCCTGAACGATTGGCAAAAGCTACAGAAACGGCCAATAGATACCTGCACTCTACGCATAAAACCACGTCTTATGAAAGAACTCGCATGTTTCTATCATTTATAGTAAGCTCAAAAAACTTGCCCCAAGAATAGCAAATTTTGCTAAAAATGGCCATTTTTCATAATTCAGGCCTCCTACTCTTCCTATTTTTCCTATTTTTTCCTATTTTTCTTTGAAATTCCTATTTTTTCCTATTTTTGATGAAAATTCCTATTTTTTCCTATTTTTTATTATTTTTATCCAGTTTTGGATTATTTCAGTATTAATGTCTGAGATAATGGTTAGTGTATGCTTTAATCCCGGTTTTTCAAAAATTTTCGGCTTCGCCGACAAGTTTTTATCTGCATAAATATCACAATCTGGTGGTTTCGCATCCGATTGAAAGATTAATTTTCTAAATCTTTCCTTTAATTTAATTAATTTAGTTTAGTTAATAATGTGCATTTGGACGCTGTATCGATTGAGTATAAATAAGCCAACTTTGTCCTTAACATGTGACAGTAATTTTGAAAAAACTGATTTTCTCGAAAATGGCCATTTCCTCAAAACAGTGTTTGCTTATACTGACTTAACCACGGGAGATAAGATACATAAGATATTACCTACTGGGAGCCTAAGACCAAAAATCAAAACTTTCCTATCTTTTCGCCTAACAATACGGGACTGGTCCAGAATGTTAAAGAGCTCGAAAATAGGTTATTTCGTAAGTTTTAGCTATTTTCGTAAAGGATTACTGCCGTACGAGTCAAAAATACCCGAGAAGGAAACCAGCATTTTAAATTACCTTGGCTATTTTCCAATATTTCAGATATTTCGATATTTCAGACAAACTGTAGGTTTTGTGACCGTCGGAATTTTGTCAAAATCTTTCAAAATTGGATTTTTGCAACTGTTTAATCATTTCCAAAATGGTTAATTATGTTTCCACGAAGCTTTGAATTTTCGAAAACCTGAAATGTTGAACCTTAATTGCTCCCAGCAAATTTCGGATAGAATGCATGAGCAAAATCAATAAAACCTATGTTGAGAGCAACCTAATGTGGCCATTTACAAAATTTGGCATTTCAGAGTTCAAAATTTGGTGATACGAAGATATTATAGATCTTTGCGCCTATTCCAGATGTCGAAATTTGGCGATATCTGATTTTTCAAAATCAACTGCTCTGTTTATATATACTTTTTGTATATATATACCTTTTTCTTTCTAACTTGCAGTTTCAATTTTAAGTGAAAATAGATTAACTTTGTCAAGGTTTAGACTATTAAATGAGCCTGTACCTCAAGAATCAGAATTTAGCTTATTTCGGCGATAGAGTCCGTTCAAAGTTAACCTTTCAAACTGTGGTCAGTGCAGTCTTGCAATTTCATGCGGGCTGTGTGATAGCGTGCGGTCGCGGTCATCAAGGGTGCGGGCGCGGGGCGATCGCGGTCGTTCAAAAATGTGCCCACCGCCAACTCTGGGATCTTGATCACCTAGGTCCCTAGGATCCGGCCGGACAAACAAAAGGGGGTTGAGGTACCAGGAAACATGCCAAGCGGTTTTGCCCTGGCGGTTGTCAGACTTTTTACAAAAGTTGATAGTAAGTTGTTTGAAATTTGAATTACATGGCAGGATTCCAATATATACATGGTTCGATAGCTTAGAGTTAGGACATGTTACAAAGGCAAAAATAGGCAAATTTTCAAAAATTTTCCGGCTTCGCCGGAGAGTTTTCGTACAAATGACTATTTTTAGCTTAAATCCTGGCATTTTTGAGAACTTTTTGCCTTTCTACGTGTAAAATACGCCAAAAATACCAATTTTTAGCTAATTTTTGCAAAAAAATCTCCCCCCCCCCGAAAACAACCCTAAAAATACCCTGCTTTACATAATATGTTACGGTTGGGGCTTGTGGCTATTACCGTGCAAAAATACTTCGGCTGCTGCTTGTTAGCCGTCTAGTTGGGTTTTTTGTGAATTTCCGGGCTGATCTTTTTGTGAACATTGCTATACCGTTGTTCTGCTTTTTGTTGTAACTAAGTTTGAAGGTACTAAAAACTAAATTAATACTGTAAGATCAGTATTGATTCGCCCAATAGGCTTCATTTAACTTCCTATATTTTCCTATTTTTATCTTCGAAAATTCCTATTTTTTCCTATTTTTTGCAAGAAAAAATTCCTATTTTTTCCTATTTTGTCAAAATTGCGCAGTAGGAGGCCAGTAATGTTTAAATAAGTCAAATTAATTCAAGTTACACACACACCACGCACACGCACACACACACACACACACACACACACACACACACACACACACACACACACACACACACACACACACACACACACACACACACACACACACACATACATATATATATATATTATATATATATATCATAGGGGTCGCGGTAGCGACCCCTATAATATGAGTGAAAATGGTCGAATGACCGTGTAAAACAAGGCTGCGCAGAAGCTGCGCAGATTCCTGCGCAGATCCTGCGCAGATTATGTGCGCAAAAAATTGTACGTGTCGAGTTTAGTATTTTCCTGAAGTTTCATCCCCGTACCACTTTCCGTTAAAAAGTTATGCCAAAAATCGCTTACGAGAGATGTTTTTTTTCCATGTCTGATGTCTCATAAGGGGGTTTTGTAGCTTGAATAACTACAGATAGAAAAATTTTTGTCTATGAAACCCATATATATTCTTGTAGTACAAATCAAAAATAAGAAAATAAGCTAGTTTTTATGCCTCCCAGGGCCGGAAAAAAATTTTGGCTGGGGGCCAAAGTCGGCCAAAACGCTAAAATGGCCAAAAAGTATGCTTCAAAGGCGCCTTAATAAGTCAGATTGGGCTATATATGGGGCAATACTGACTATATGGTTAAACAGCACACATATCGGGGTCGTTCAATTCAAATGCTATATGATTTTCCGTCTTCCTGCGTAATTTTTCGGTACTGGCCGGCCAAAGTTGGTGAATTTTGGGTCGAACTTTGAACTTAATTTTTTCGCTTATTTTGCTACATGGGTGGCTCAAATTTTGCATACAAAGGTTTTTTGGGACGGAGAATCGATTCCCGCTATCAGTTTTGCTGCCCGAGTAACCCAAGTTGCTGGGCTGGTTCCACTTGACCGTCTGAGGGGTCATGTCGGTAACCGCTTTCCGGAGGTCCATAGTAGGCTTTACTTTGCCTCTCCAAACTTTGTGTATAGGGGTTTTCTGGTGCGCCCAGCTCATTCCCGGTGTCCGTTTTGCCGTCTGACCCACCCATCTTGCTGTGCTGGTTCCACTTTGCCGTCTGGAGGGCCCGGTCGGTACCGACTTCCGGAGACACCATATAGGACTGTACATAGCCTGGCAAAACATTGTCTATAGGGGTTTTTTGGTGCCCCCAGCTCATTCCTGGCATCCGTTTTGCCGTCTGACCCACCCATCTTGCTGTGCTGGTTCCACTTTGCCATCTGGAGGGTCAGTTGGGTGGGGGGGTCAAGTGGTCGAAAATAAAATTTTTCAAAAGTGGTCAAATTTGGTATCAAATGAAAGCGCTAAGCGAGCTGAGCAACTTTTGTCATAGAACTGCATGCTCAAAGTGGCTGTAGAGTGCTGTGGTGGGGTGGGGTGGGGACTTAGGCGATTTTCGGTCAAAAATGAAATTTTTCAGAAGTGGTCAAATTTGGTACCAAATGAAAGCCCTAAGCGAGCTGAGCAACTTTTGTCATAGAACTGCATGCTCAAAGTGGCTGTAGAGTGCTGTGGTGGGGTGGGGTGGGGACTTAGGCGATTTTGGGTCAAAAATGAAATTTTTCAAAGGTGGTCAAATTTGGTACCAAATGAAAGCCCTAAGCGAGCTGAGCAACTTTTGTCATAGAACTGCATGCTCAAAGTGGCTGTAGAGTGCTGTGGTGGGGTGGGGTGGGGACTTGGCGATTTTCGGTCAAAAATGAAATTTTTCAGAAGTGGTCAAATTTGGTACCAAATGAAAGCCCTAAGCGAGCTGAGCAACTTTTGTCATAGAACTGCATGCTCAAAGTGGCTGTAGAGTGCTGTGGTGGGGTGGGGACTTAGGCGATTTTCGGTCAAAAATGAAATTTTTCAAAAGTGGTCAAATTTGGTACCAAATGAAAGCCCTGAGCGAGCTTAGCAACTTTTGTCATAGAACTGCATGCTCAAAGTGGCTGTAGACTGCTGTGGTGGGGTGGGGTGGGGACTTAGGCGATTTTGGGTCAAAAATGAAATTTTCAAAAGTGGTCAAATTTGGTACCAAATGAAAGCCCTGAGCGAGCTTAGCAACTTTTGTCATAGAACTGCATGCTCAAAGTGGCTGTAGAGTGCTGTGGTGGGGTGGGGTGGGGACTTAGGCGATTTTCGGTCAAAAATGAAATTTTTCAGAAGTGGTCAAATTTGGTACCAAATGAAAGCCCTAAGCGAGCTGAGCAACTTTTGTCATAGAACTGCATGCTCAAAGTGGCTGTAGAGTGCTGTGGTGGGGTGGGGACTTAGGCGATTTTCGGTCGAAAATGAAATTTTTCAAAAGTGGTCAAATTTGGTACCAAATGAAAGCCCTGAGCGAGCTGAGCAACATTTGTCATAGAACTGCATGCTCAAAGTGGTTGTGGAGTGCTGTGGTTGGCTTGCTTGCTACTGTTGAAAGATACCTATATATATACATACCTTCACGAGCATACATATATAAAATAATAGAAAACAAGAACAAAAAGTGCTCCTTCGTCGCATGTAAAATACATATGAGTCTTCGTAGGCAGGTTGTACATAAGCAAAAACTAGCCTGTAAAATACATATGAGTTCCGTAGGGAGGTTGTAAATTAAGGAAAACAAGTTGCAACCGCTTAACATATGAGCCTGTCCTACAACGAGGCTCATATTGGCGTCACAGTGCATTCCACATTAAAGCCTCATTAAAGAACCTCAGCTTCATCCACATTACGGAAAAATGAATAGACGTCGTGGCCCAGAAGAAATGGACTGAAGTGAACTACGACTGCTCCGGCTGAACTGTACATGCAACCTGATGTTTCCTGAAACACTATGGCACACTTCTAATGCATTCTCGAAACACTTTCACATTATACACACGCAGAATGCGTTCCCACTTGGCTGTGAGTCAGAGCGCCTCATGTCGTACCGTATTGAGCATATGCACACTATAATGACTGATCAACATTGTATATATGAAGGATAATTTGTAATGAAAAGCTTTATGCAGTATGTATTTATATAAAAGTAAAATATATATCTGAAAATTATTCGTATTATGACTAGTGATGTGCGCTGAAACATTTGCCCGCTCCGGAGCTCCGGCCGGAGCGGGCTGTCGGAGCACCGGAGCTCCGGAGCTCCGCGGAGCTCCGACTGTTTGTGGAGGTTAAAATTGTAAAAATTTTATTTTAAGCTAAGCAACTTATTTTTGTACTGAAAAGCACGCGTACTCAGTATTTACTTTTATCGCTTCATATTTTTATGTTCTGAATCTGCTTTCTTTGATAAACATTTATTCTATGCATTTGCTAACCTGTATTTTTGATCTGAAACGAGTTCACACTGTAACAACTATATATTCAAAGAATTTGTGACTGTTTCATTATGCATTACGTATGTTACGTTGGCAAAAAAAGCCACTTTTAGTTTACTGCCGTTTAGTTCTGCTTCATTCTTTCAAGATTTGCTAAGTTTAAGTTTTATAGATTAGGACTCCATAAAATTTGTTAAAGAAATTCGTTAAGAATTCCGTCAAAAATTAAATTTGTCAAATCCATAATGAATTATGGCAAGTTTAATGTAGACCAAATTTGCATTTATCCACTGTTGAACTTTTAAAAAGTATGTAATCATAAAATAAATTTGAATAAGGAGAAATTATATCTGAAAAATATTAAAAAACATGTGTGATATGAAAGCAAAGAAAACATTTGTAGACATTGAAAGTTTACGTAGAAGCACAGATTTTATCGGAAGAGGAAATAATCGAATTAATTGCAATTATATATAATTAAAAACGTTGTATGGAAACAATTCTTCGAGGTCGTAGTTTAGAATTATATATATTTAAATTTTCACTTTTATGATCTGGACAAGTTGGAAAAATTGTCTCCAGAAAACGAATTATACAGCAGTTTTGAGAAAGCAGAAAAGTTATAAATAATACGAACACTAATTTATTGTTCTTACGCACTGTTCGTGAGACCACAGCAAGAAATCATAAAAACTCTTCAAATATTTCATTTTTACCCAAACTTATGAACAACAAACAGGCATCAAAGCCTGAAAATGGCTGCTCCGGGTACCCGGAGCTCCGGAGCTCCGGAGCTCCGGAGCAGAAGCCCGCTCCGGAGCACCGAAAATCGGACTCCGCTCCGGAGCTCCGTCGGAGCGGAGCTCCGGCGCACATCACTAATTATGACATACGCCAATATGAGCCTCGTTGTAGGACAGGCTCATATGTTAAGCGGTTGCAACTTGTTTTCCTTAATTTACAACCTCCCTACGGAACTCATATGTATTTTACAGGCTAGTTTTTGCTTATGTACAACCTGCCTACGAAGACTCATATGTATTTTACATGCGACGAAGGAGCACTTTTTGTTCTTGTATATATATACAGTTCTTGATCAGACGTTGAATCCAACTCAGATGTTTTTTCGATCTCACACAATAGCCCTTTTAGTTGATTACGCTGAAGAACAAGCTACAGGCTAGCTACAAGCTAAAGCCAGTCTAAACTGTGAGTTGTTGCCGTGATAGCGTTTCATTCAAATTGCTTGGCTAATGGTTTGAGTGTTGGTTTCAGGGTTCCAAAGAAGTCTGTTGCATTCTGGCTGCGCATAATCCCCTGACAGTTAATGAAGCTGATACATTTGGGCGCCACCCATTGCTTTTGGCGGTGGAGGCTGAGTCATTGGACTGTTGCCGAATTCTATTGGATTACGGTGCTGATTTGGATCGTGCTTCTCATTCTGGTCTGCGGCCCATTAGTCTGGCAGTTAGCCGCGGGCTGACTGATCTGTCGGAGCTGTTGATCTCGCGAGGAGTGGATCTGAACTCACCAGATTTGGACGAGAAAACGCTGCTGCATTCTGTGATATTGGATCGCCAGCTGGACATGTTAGATTTCCTTCTGACTCAAGGGGCTTTCCCAGATCCCAGAGATGGGTATGGGCGCACTCCGCTACAGTTGGCTGCGTTCACTGGTCAGTTGGTGGCAGCTCAGATGTTGCTTCGGCGAGGCGCTGCCATTAACACTGTTGATCCGGGAAACCGGTCTCCCCTGTTGACAGCTGTGTGGTCCGGTGATACGGCCATGGTCCGACTACTCCTGGAACACAAAGCTCAGGTGGACCTGGCCTGTAAGGACGGGGCCACACCGCTCCATGTAGCCGCGCATCTGGGCCGATCTGATCTGGTGGAACTTTTGTTAAAGTTTGGCGCCGATCCGCAGAAATTGGATCGATTTGGTCGTAGTCCAGCTGAGGTATCGGTTCTCATGGGTCACAACTCTGATCCTGTTCTTCAGAAGATGCTTTGCTGTAAAGACTCCGGTGAGTTGAGAGGCTCCTCTTTGGCCACCAAGTCCAGTGGCATTGGGACAGGCGGCTATAGTTCGGTGGATTACTCTTCTTATTTGAGTGGCAGTCCTCGCAAATTGATGGGGAAGATTGATCGATCATCGATTCGTCAGATTTCTGGCAAAGATTCTGTGTTGTGTAGTTTTTGTAGCAGTACGACTGACATAACCCCGATACCGTCCTTGACCTCCTGTTCCTGCTCTGTCCAGGACTGTAAAACAGCAGATACTAAACGTATATCCAAGCCTGAATCTTCTTCTTCTCTGACCAAAGACGTGTCCGTTCAGGAAGGCCAATCAGCGTTTGTGGACGCTTTGCTTAAACGCTATCATATCTGCCCAGTGCGACAGGCTGATGAAAGCGTTCTCGTTGATTCTGCTGTTCCAGTTGATCACGGTCCAAGGTCGCCAGAAAATCTGCCGTCTAGCTTGAGTCCTCTCCCGGCCTCTTCATCGCGACCGAAGATAGTCACGAATCCTCGCTATCGTCCTTCTGTTAAGTCATCTTTGCCTTCCAGTGCCAATGGCTGCTCACCCACAGCCACACCTCATTCGTCCCGTCCAATTACTGGTGCTCCCAGTGCAGGCGTTCCTCCATCAAACACTGCTTCTTGCTCCAGTTCGACTTGTTCCTCAGGGACTCGCAGTTCTCGGTCGCGACTGCCTCTTATTGTGGAAAATGCTCTGTATTCTTTGGATTGAGGTTTTCTGTGCTTATATTATGTAGTAGTCCCTCCATGGTTTCACGAAACAGAGTATAATCTAATTGTTCATATAATTGCGGGTGTCCTTCAAAATTTTGTCACCCTTGTAAATTGAAAATAGGTTGTGACACTGACAGGAACAGTTTTCGCTGCCTGCATCTAACATCTAATGCATATACGTAGCTCTGGAATTTTATACAAATAACAAGTGCAATGTATTTTTGAGTAGTAAAGAGTAGGAAAATGGTGCTTTTTAGGAAATATATATTTTTTGTGCTCACGTTGGATTAAATTGCTTTCTCGCACTCGGCCAAAGTTTACTTCTGCTTTATCGGCGCTTCAATTTAGAGTTTTTGTTGTTGTTTCAAAATTGTTCTTTTCCAAGGCTTCCGTTAAGGATCTTTTAGTTTCAAAAATTTCTTCAAGGTTTTCGATGCTTCGTTCCCCACACTCTTCAATTTTTTGAATATCCGTCCCCTGAAAAACTTTACTGTGTGCTCCAGTACTGAGTATGTTCTTAACTCACTGATTGTTTATAACTGCTTATCAAAACAGTTGATATTTACAGGTTTTATTGCGGGTACAAAGTCTAGTACCGGCACGGTTTGAAGCACATCGTATTGTAATGTTGTCAGTGATCAGGAAGTGGACCGTAGAGGGATCCCAGCCCCCAGCCGGACCACCCTGCACTACTGGAAAGACCTAGACCAAAATTGTGCATGTAGGGTACGTCCTGCGCTTTACGATGATATCTGCCATACTGCTCTGACCCCATCGATGCGACCTGGGGTTGACCTAGACAGAGTTGGCAGGAAAACCCATCGGCGGGAAAAACCCCACTTCTTAAAATTGAATATTTTTAACCGTTAGCAGCAAACTTTAATTAAACAGATTGTGCTTAATAAACCCAGTAAATTAAATTAGTATATATATGTAGGCTTTTTACCTGCACACATAAACACCACAACAGCATAATATTAGCATGGTCGTTACATGCTAAGAGTTTCTTTGTCGCATACTAAGGAGGCTTAGTATATACTACATATTTAATAGATGTTAGTTCCATTGGTTAATTCAGTTATAAACAAGCAGGCCCCAAAAGGGGCAGTATATATTCCTTTGTAGACCTTTTCTTTATTCATTTGCGAAATGTTTTGTTTTGAAATGTTTAAGTTTTGTTGGAAGCGCTTTAAAGCGTTGGAAGCTCCAGGTTTACTTTACAATTTCACTTGACTTCTCTCACCAGGGAGAGCAGGCCTATGCTTGCCATGCTGGGATGAACTTATCATGTCCAGCGCAAGCGAGTACCTTATCTAATTCTCAAATGCACCGATGTGTAGCTCCCAAGCTACACTGGTACTCAAAAATCTGCAACCGTTTAGATTGCTGACAGCCGAAGACTGCGGGACGGCTCTCAGTTCTTCTGCTTAAATAGGTTCTAAAACCAAATTTGCATAATCCGAATGCAAAAAAAATCAGACCTAAGCTAGCCCTGTGTTGAAGATAGGGCTTCTGAATGGAGAAATGACTCACACTGCACTAAACATATAAGTTTCCATTTTATACATACTAGGGATCGGATCCGGCTCCGGTTCCGGCTCCGGCTCCGGCCGGAATTAACACTTCCGGCTCCGGGCAACCGGAGCCGGAGCTAATGTTGCCGGAGCCGGAGTTTTTGTTTAGTGTGCAATACTGTTGTTAACAGTCAGTAATTCATTGCACCATAGCATCAACTTGTATCACATTTGAAGTAAAAATGGTAATTTTTCATAAAATTTTGCGCCGTTGTCGCGAGTGGCTTATGTTATTATGTATATATATATATATACCTTTATTAATGACTGCGACAACAAATTATATATATATGCACATGCTCAAGAAGATATATTATATAACTAGTTAGCTACTAAGTTGGATATATCCCAGTATAAGGACTTCCTGAATTTTCTGAAAACATATCTAACCCTTTAAACTTTTGCATCCATTTATATACATACATACGTATAGTCCCCTGCAGACTTGGCATTTCAAACAGATATACGTAGATCTTGTAATTTTATTCAAAACTTAAAGTCTTCTATACTACATAGCAAGGATATAGTCATTTTGTAAGATTTTATAGCAATTAGTGAGATTTAAATGCACTAAATAATAATGTACCTAATTCAATCAAGGTACGAATATGATAGCACTAATCTTAAATTAAGAAAAAATTGGCAAACCATTTTCAGCTTGAAAATAATGGCCTAAAAAATTGGTCGATTAATCCGTTTGGCAATGAAAAACTCCGGCTCCGGTTCCGGCTCCGGCTCCGGCCGGAGCCAACCTCCCTCCGGCTCCGGCTCCGGCCGGAGCGAAAATCCTTGCTCCGGCCGATCCCTAATACATACCTCCAGTAGGAATAAAAATATCTTTGCATTTTTTTAAATATTGCTGGCAAGTTTTAGGAGAGCCACTTTTCTGTTCCTTCTCCACTTTTCGGAGCCCCCCCCACTTTCTCGGGGGACGCCCAAAAGTGTCAAAAAATTAAGTTTTTGAGGTAAAACCTTCAAAAATTTTCTGAACTTTTTAGCTAATTTATGGACTTATAAGTTCATGCTTAAAACAGCAATTTTTTGCGTTTTTACCTTAAAAATACTATTTCTTCGATAAACATTTAGGTATATACTCCCCCCCTCCCCGCTTCCCCCTCCCTAGGTTCCCCCTATTGTTAGATTTGGGGAAGTGGAGGGGGGGTAGGTGTTTACGAACCCACTTTCAAAACCCTAAAAAATGTCAGTATTGTACATTGCTTTTAAAGAAAATTAATTCTGTGCTAATACTAAGATCATTAATTCACATAGCTTATATACTTAGTTTCTGTGTTCTTGGTGTATTTTTGCTTCTTCCTTTGTATTTTATTATACGTGTACAAGTTTTTTCACTTGTAGATAATTTGTAATTGTTACCTGCTTCTGCAACCCTTTGCTATTGTTTCTGTTTCTGGAACTTTGTTGCAGTTCCATTTTGGCTTGTTATTGTCATTGCACTTGCACCACTGCTACTCATTCTTCTGGCCATTGTCTTGCCTTTTTGTCCTGTGTACAGCATATTTATCAAAAGGGTGTCTTCATCAAGAGCACGTCTATGATCAGGTCATGACAAGAATTAGAATTTTGTTATTTGTCACCAGCTTTTGTCGTGGTAGTGCAGTAATAGAGAGGCCCATGTACGCAGGACGGAGGAATTGCAGGCCAAATAGCAAAAAGAATGATTGACAATGTTTAATCGTTTTATGCAAAAATTGCAGTTTACGTACATATATAATTATAACTATTGGATTTGTACCTGGATTGGATTTTTAGATTTTTAATGTTGTTTGTTATGAATTGTATTTATAATTTTTATTCATGACTTGCATAATTCAATTAAATTTGTACACCTATTTAGTGCTCTGACAGAAAATGGTTTTGCTATGTAACGGATATCTGTAATTTTCTTTCATTTTCTGTCAGTAATCTAAATTGGTCTTTGCCTTTTCTTTGGGTTTTAGTGCAGTGTGGTTAGGCACATGAGGCTGAATTATTATTCCGTTTGCTCTGGTGAACGTTGCCTAATGTGTAAGTCTTATGTTACGACTTCACAGCTCGCGTGAACTCGAACGAACATGGACAAAATCTTGTCCTGCCTTTTCCAGTTCCAAAACAGTTCCAAATGTGACTTTTTCAGATTAGCTTTGTGTTGGCTGTTTTTGGTAATCTTTCGATTTTGCATATGCATATATCTACATATCTACGATAGATTCACATTTTTCTAACTGCGAATTAGCTGCTGTGAGCCTGTGAAGCTTGTCCTATGTAGTAGAGATGAGCATTTCGGCCCGTCGGCCGGGCCGACCTCCATTGGTTAGCGGGCCGGGCCGCGCCGGGCCGAGAAATTTTTTAACTGCGGGCCGAAACGGGCCGGATCAACTCTAGAAAATGTTGTAAAATCACTAAAATTAGCTTCACATTTACTGATTCTGGTCATTTATAGGCAAAAGTTAACATTTCATAGCAAATTTAGCCTCTCCATTTTGCATTGAAGCTTTTGAAATAATATTGTTAGTAAAATTTTAGAATTTTTCTTTTGGCGGGCCGGGCCAAATTTTGGAGCGAGCCGGGCCGAAAAAATCCGGCCCGTGCTCATCTCTACTATGTAGCTCCTAGGCCGGCCGGTCGATCGGTAATAGACCGAAGATCAAGAAAGACAGACAAACGTTTTAACCAAAACTACGATGCCGCTTGAATGAAGCGGTTGAAATAATTGTTTCAGTAAACTATGATTTTTACATTTTTCCCATATCATTTTGTGTTTATTCTCCGTCAAACCCAGATTAAAATTTATTTTTACTGATTTGATCCCCTTGGTCTTTTTACAGACAGAGATCCGGTCCGGCCAGACATAGGGTTTCAGTGTTTCGATGTTTTGTTTCTTGTCCGGCTCGGTTGACTGATTCGCCCTGCCCAGATTTTTTGCTAACATACGTACATACTACCAGGACTCCTAAAGCTGTAGCGGATACAATATATTGACAAACAATAAGAATGAAGGCTTGTTTTTGTCGGAGCTTAAACACCGATTATGCACTCCGTTCTGTCTGAGTTCCAGTTTGTTCTAGTGCTAAAAATAGTTATAAGGTATAGCTCACTGGACTGGAAGCGTGCAGATATGTTAACGTTGTTGGATTTATGTCTACGGGATGTTTACTTTTCTTTGGCCGAAAGTGTAAACACTTGAGTTCTGATTATTTGAGTATTGACTGTTTTAATTTCCCAGGCTGAATTACATTGTTTATCTAAAAGCAGTCTTGAATGCTTAGCTAAAATTTTGGTTGAAATACCTAACTCCAGTTCTTGCAGGGGTGAATAAAATAATAATTCCTGAATTGTCTCAACAAAATATTCAGGAAAAATAGTTACGCTGAATTAGTGTTTGAGGCCGGCCGGGGTTTCACCGACCGGCTGCCGGCCGGTGTCGTATAATATTTTTCCCCCCGTGATATTTTTCCCCCCTATAGGGTATAATATTTTTCCACCCGTAATATTTTCCCCCCTTTCAGCTATAATATTTCCCCCCCCCTCTAAATGAAACCCAGCCAAATGATGCAGCAAATTTAACAGGGTCAAAACAGCAACTCTGTTGAAATGTTGGTAAGTTGCAAGTAAAATGCTGAAAACAATTTTACAAGTTAGTTTTATTTATTATTTAATTGTTTAATTAATGTTAATTTGCATGCTAAAAAGAAAATATTTTGCACCTGTTTTAAACTCAGTTTAAAAAGTGAAAAAACTGGTAATTTTTGATTAATTTATTCGCAATTGTTTTGTTAATAAATTAATTTGCAACTGTTAATAACTGTAAAAACGTTTTTAAAATTTTTGCTTTTCATACAATTTGGAACTCTAATTTTTAAAGTTTTTAAGAGTTGTAAAATTTCGAATCTTTAACAGGGTTTTTGCCGTTTTTACAAAAGTTTTGGGGTGTTTTGTAAAATCAGCAACGCTTTCTTAATATTTTAATGCATTTTTATAGCACTGCTTCTTATTTTTCACAGTTGTCACCGCTAAATATTCATTAAATTTTCCTCACCAAGAATTGTGAACAACTGTTGTTGGTGATACTCCGGTAGGCGCACACCTTACAATTTTTCGCAATTGTCAGAAATGCTCTACTCCGGTAGGCGCACACCTTGCAAAATAGTGATGTGGATCGGATCGGGAAAATCGATCCGATCCGCGATCCGGAGGCCGGATCGGATCGGATCGGATCGGATCGGTAGGCCAGCTGGATCGGTCCGGATCGGATCGCTTGAGTCAGTCGGATCGACGATCCGACTTGATACCCAACATCACATAAAATTAAACCGTACCCGACGCATATTTGTAAACTCTCTGTAATTAAGATTGCTTACTGTTGTTTGAATTTCGAAGTGAAGTTTTGTGGTTCAACTTTTTGTGGCTTTTTTCCAAAACCCGAAGGAGTCAAACTCAGCGTTTACACAAAATTTACTTCCCGCAATGTTTTTAAAGTTCTAAGGCCCTATTTCTTTAAAGATTAAACGGATTAGATTAAAATTAATCCGCATTAAAGAAATAGCACCTCGGATTAAACGGATTAAAATTTAATCCAGCTAATTATACGAGTTAAACGGATTAAATTTAATCCTGTTTCTTTAATGCACCTAGGATTAAAATTTTAATCTAATCCTGTTTCTTTATTCACACTTCGGATTAAAAAATCAACGAGTTAATTTTAATCCGACCTGCTTAATCGCTGTTTCTTTAAAGATTAATTTTAATCCGTTTAATCCGCCGCCTGTATTTTCAACTCGTTTTTAATCCCCGTGCAGCTACGCGGATTAAACGGATTAAATGTTGGCGGATTAAAATTTTCAATCGCTGTTTCTTTAATGGCGGATTAAACGGATTAAAATCAACTCGTTTAATCCGCGGATTAAAAATGGTCGGATTAAACGAGTTAATTTTAATCCGTTTAATCCATCATTAAAGAAATAGCAATTAAAATTTTAATCCGGCTGATTTTTAATCCGTTTAATCCGACCATTTTAATGTTTAAAGAAATAGGCCCTTAGTACGTTTTCGCTGTACAGTTCAAACTTCAGATTCAGTTTCCGAGATAAAATGTCAATTTGATCGGGGATCCAAACAATTACAACTTCAATTTCGGTGTCTGGAACATCAAGTTAATAGTTTTTACTTAAAATTGAAATCAATTCTCAAAGTTATAGTTAGAACCAATATGTTAAATTTGTATTATCTTAAATTGGTAATGTTAAATTTGTATTTTGATAGTTAGGTCACGATCATCATCGGGTTCATTATTTTGGGTAATTTTACTTCTTTTGCTTAATCTATATAATTTTGTACAACTGTATACGCTTTCGTATTTTGGAATGATAAAATGAAGACACTTTAGTGAAACTAGTGTGTAAAATGTGTTTGACTTGACAAGGCAAAAACCTACTTTAAATCTAGTTCCACTCAGCTTTTTGAAGAAATCATTTCGGATCGTCGGATCGGATCGGATCGACCGATCCAGGACCCGGATCGGATCGAATCGGATCGGATCGACAAATAATTTTGCTGGATCGGATCGGTTAAATTTTTAGGTGCCGATCCGATCCGATCCACATCACTATTGCAAAACTGAGGGCATACTGTAAAACGCTCTACTCCGGTAGGCGCACACCTTACTAAATTGAAGGTTTACTGTAAAATGCTCTACTCCGGGAGGCGCACACCTTACAAATAGTGATTTCTTGTCGTCTTTAGCGTGGCGAACTCTCTTTTTATTTTGAACTCTTGACGTTACTTATACATTAACAATTATGAAGTAATGTCAGCAGGTATATATTTTGCAATTAATTACATGTATAATAGCGCCCAAATAAACTCAATTGCAAAGCTTTTACAAATTAATCACTGAAGCATGACAAACAGGTGTAGATGTATAGGTGTCGGGACTAAATACAACACAAAACTCCATTGAAAATGAAAATCTTCTTATACATTGCGTTTAATGAAACATTTGCATTTAACGAAATAAATGCACAGCAAGTTTTGAATTTATTTATACCATACATCACGACGTTTTAAAACAATTTGAAACTATTTAGAAACACTAAGTACCTAATTTAAAAAGCATTCAAGAAATTTTGCTGACATTACACAAAATAAAGAAAATGGCGATAAATTTCAATTTTAACATTCAAAAACTATTAACTTGTAAAGTTTACTATAAGACATGCCAAAATTTTCCAGTTCTCCTTGATGTCCCCTTTGGAAAACGTAAAACTTAAATTTTTGCAACTTTAGAAATGTCTTAGGAAAATTAATAATATTGGATAATTTTAAGCTTTTTAATCGGTTCTTACAAAATATACTTCATATATTTCAAAATTATTTATTTTCATAAGTACCAACCATGAATTAATACAAAATGGCTAGAAAAGGTTGCGTAACACACTGCAAAGTATAAAACTCAACTCATAAACTACGCCTTAAATCTTTACACGTATGCGTAATTACTCATACACCTCTGTTGTACTGCATAAGAATTTACGCTATAAGTGCGCCGGGCTAAGTGCGCCGGGTTTTACCCATTTATTAAACTCTGTGTGCGCCGGACTGGGGCCGGGGCCGGGTTTTACCCATGTGCGCCGGGGCCGGGGCCGGGGCCGGAGCCGGGTTTTACCCAGACCCTAATTTATTAATTTATTCTATTTTTATTAAGTATGAATATTTTAAATAGTACGAAATGACTCCTATTTGTTAATGCAAAAGTTGCTCCAACAGTTTAGTGCATATTAATGACGACAAGAAATTACTATTTGTAAGGTGTGCGCCTGCCGGAGTAGAGCGCTTTACAGTAAACCTTCAATTTAGTAAGGTGTGCGCCTACCGGAGTAGAGCGTTTTACAGTAAACCCTCAATTTTGTAAGGTGTGCGCCTACCGGAGTAGTGCATTTCTGTCAACTGTGAAAAATTGTAAGGTGTGCGCCTAACGGAGTATCACCCTGTTGTTTATAGTAAGGCTGTTTCCTTGAAACTTCCGATTTTTTCAAGATGGAATATTTTGATCTTTCCAGCCAAAAAAATCTTAAAATATATAGCTTTCTATTTGTTCCGAACCTTGATGAAATTTTTTAGTTCATTTTTTCTAGTTGTTTTCAATTTCAAACAGTGTTCATCACATCACATCAGGATGATCCTCAAAAATTTAAATTTACTTGGAGAAAATTTTACTATTAACGATAACTGTATATTTATACAAAATATAAATTATGAACTGCATATTGCAAAAATTACAATGTAAAATTTAATTAAAGAAATAATGAAATCCTTCTTCAGCGGCTATTAAATTTTTACTATCATTAATATTAGTAAAATTGCTTTAATTTATAATTTGTATAAGTATGCAGTTATCGTATCCAAATTGTATGAAAAGCAAAAATTTAAAAAATATTTTTACAGTTATTAATAGTTGCAAAATTAATTTATTAACAAAACAATTGCTAATAAATTAATCAAAAATTACCAGTTTTTCACTTTTTAAACTGAGTTTAAAACAGGTGCAAAATATTTTCTTTTTAGCATGCAAATTAATATTAATTAAACAATTAAATAATAAATAAAACTAACTTGTAAAATTGTTTTCAGCATTTTACTTGCAACTTACCAACATTTCAACAGAGTTGCTGTTTTGACCCTGTTAAATTTGCTGCATCATTTCGCTGGGTTTCATTTAGAGGGGGGAAAAATATTATAACTGAAAAGGGGGAAAAATATCACGGGGGGAAAAATATTATACCCTATAGGGGGGAAAAATATCACGGGGGGAAAAAAATTATACTACACCGGCCGCCGGCCGGACGATCGCCGGCCGGCCCGGCCGAACCCATCGGCCGGTAAGCCTGTAGGCCGGCCGGTGGCCGGCCGGCCGGCCGGCGCTACCGGCCTAGAGCAGTTTGCACTACAGTTATTATAACTGCTAAGATATTTATTTTCGAATGTTATCTTAGAAAAATAGTACAGCATAGCATAAAAAATTAGTAAAACTAGATTTGGAGTCAACTTTAAGCTTAGTTGCTCTATATATTTTGTAAATTTCTGGTTGGTGATTTGTATCCCAGCCGGCGGCCGGCCGGCCTCACGGGCCGCCGGCCGGCCGGCCGGCCGGTAGCCGGCGGCCGGCCGGCGAGCAAAAGTCGTCGGCCGGCGGCCGGCCGCCGGCGGCTAAGGCCGGCCGGCCTCAATCACTACGCTGAATATTGCTCCGCCTGGTAGAAAATAGAGATGAGCATTTCGGCCCGTCGACCCGGTCCGCGGGCCGGGCTGGGCCGACATCCATTGGTTAACGGGTCTGGCCGGGCCGAGAACTTTATTATCTCCGGGACGAAACAGGTCGGATCGACTCTAAGAATATGTAGTAAAAGCACCAAAGTTAGCTACAAATTTACTCATTCTGGTTATTTCACAGCAAATTTTAACATTTCGCAGTTTAGCGTTTCTAAGTTGTATTTAAGCATAGCGGGCCGGGCATGTTCCTATAAACATGAGCGGGCCCGAAAAAAGTTTGAACTTTTGAACTCGTAGCTCCAATATTAATTAGTTTTTTCACAATTTCTAGTACTAACAGCATAACAGCATTCTTGCTCGCACTGAATTCCTTCGTTTTTTCACACGTCCAGGGCCCTGTTGCACCAACTTTTAATCAGCAATCAGTAATCAGTAATCAGCAATCAGTAATCAGTAATCAGTAAGTTATTTTCCGTTGCACAAGACTACTGATTACTGATTGCTGATTACTGATTACCGATTACATGAGAAATACACATCTTCATATACATTAACTGATTACTGATAAGAAATGCACTTCCATGTATATTTACTGATTACTGATTACACAGGAAATATAGCTGTGCATAGCATATATATAGCTGGCCAGTAACTTAACAGAAAGAAGGACTTACGTAATTACAACTTTACTCCTACATTTTACAAGTTTATAGTCTATTTTTCAGTTTTTGTATCTGATCCATTTTTATTTAGTTCAGTTTAAACTGTTCTTATCGGCTTATCAAGACTGGAAAACTGCTGCAGCGTATATTTATAGCCAAAGTAAATATATTTGATAGAGAATGCTGAAATTCAATTAATAACAAAGTATTACTTCTTATTAATGGAAAGGTTCACGAAATATGCCCCTAGTTACTGATAAATTGGACTGATTGTGCAATAATCATGGTAGAAGAGACTGATTAAATTTAAGGAAAAATAATCAGTAATCAGTAATCAGTAAAGAGCTTGGTGCAACAACTTACTGATTATTCACTGATTATTCACTGATTATTTACTGATTACTGATTACTGATTACTGATTGTAATCAGTAAAGTTGGTGCAACAGATTTTACTGATTGCTGATTACTGATTACTGATTAATCAGTAATCAGTGGTTGGTGCAACAGGGCCCAGGAGGGATCGTTTTTTAAGATTTTATGTCTTAAAGCTTAAATCCTAAAAGCTTCTTGAGTCTTAAAGTGTGTTACAAATAATTTGTTGCACGATGTAGGGTTGTGCCACTAAGAAATTTCTCGGGCTCGGGGCGGACTGATTTTTCGATTCGGGCCGAGCCCTAGCCCGGCCCGAAGCCCGAGTCAAGGCCCGAGCTGCCCGAACCGATTCAAGAACCGAACGGCCCGAACCGAAGCAAGCCACGGCCCGAGCAGCCCGAGTTTCTTCAGAACTTGGAAAAAGTACTCACCTCATTGGTTAATTATTAAAATACGTTAACAAGTATTTGAAAAATAAAAGAAGGTATTTTAAGTATGTACGATTATTTACATGTTCAGACATATAAATATTTACTTTAAACATAGGTATATAATCTTTCGAAAATGTAAACTTATATTTGATACTCGAACCTACTTGTAATACTTTATTTTAAAATATTTAATGAACGCGATGTTTTCTTTTATCAAACAATTGTAGTCACCTTTATATTAACAAGTAATAACAATAAGCAGGAACCGAATGCGACGTATTATTCGCTACCTGAAACCTGTAGTCGTACTAAAAGGCATGACTAAGATGAAGGTCTAACTCTTAATAGCATTGATGTCCCCTATGCAGTGCCAAAAATATTTCTGCTCTAGAATCAACCCTGATACTGTGCTGTGAGCTAATAGAATGACCCGAGCAGAATGACTCGGTTCGGGCCTGTGGACCTTCTCCGTTCGGGCTTGGTTCCGGACGCAAGAATTATTTCTCGGACCGGACCGGCCCGAGCCCGAGGCCCGAGCACAACCCTAGCGCGATGCACGTCAGAGCGCGCACCTAAGGTTAAGTCGGAACAGAGCCTCAGATGTAGGGGTCATTGACCAATTTAAAATAGTATACAATGAATGTATATTCAAATCGAATGCAAACATGCAAGTGCATCATGTATATAACACCCCAAAGTGCGTCACTGAGCCATTTAAACTCATCTCGTGTGCTACAAAACGGGAGATATCCTAAAGTTTTTACATTACTACTTTAGGGTTGTGCGGGGGGCCGGTGGTGGGGCCGGCCCCCCAAACGGCCCGGCCCCCATTTTATTTTCGGGGGCCGGCCCGCGGCCCGGCCCCCCAAATTGGGGGGCCAGGCCTAACACGGCCCCGGGGGCCGGTGTCGGTCACGGCCCCCAAACCGGCCCCCGTTTCAATTTCATGCTGGAAAGTATGAAATTTGCCAAGTCTGGCGTATTCAGAAAAGATGTTATTAGCTATTTTTTTTAATTTTAGCTTTCGGTAAACTATCAGATTTCACCTTCTGTACATAACTTCTAGGAAAACTTAGAAAATTATTGTCGAAACAAAGTATTAATCGGAAATCAGTTCTTATTTTATCAAGATGTATAGACTGTATGCTGTTTATTAGAATTTGTTATTATATATTCCTTGAGTTCCCTCTATCTTTTAAATTTCCCTCTATCTAATATTCCCTCCTAGAGAGTTTGATGGAAGCTATAGACATTTTTGTAGTTTTCTTACAAGAGTGATCCTGTGCCGTTAGTTGCCGGTGGAGTTTTTCTTAAGTTTTACAGACTGTTGTAAGATACTTTCTGGCAAACAATCAAATAGCAAAAATTACAAGAGTTTCCTTACTGTAGTAAATCTTAAGAAACCTGTAGTTTTGCTTGCAAGTTTTCGGCAGAACAAGACGAACCTTTAAATTTCTTTTAACCTGTATCTAGAAGAGGGGACAGAAGGGTAGATTCCCTCTCCCAAAATGTTTCCGGCCGGGAGTATACATTCCATTCTGTCTATTCTAACTATTACATTTTTTATTCTAACCTGTTTGATGTGCCACTGCACTGGCAAGATGGGTTAACTTGGGCAGGTATAGTATTGAAATAAGGTATTGGAGTCACTTATTTCCACAGAACAAAGAAAATAACGCAAACTTGCAACGTAAGTGTATAAAATTATGCAAAAACTACTATTTACAAATCATATTCATAAGGAAAATTTTTCTGGCATGAGGGCTGCGGGGCCGGTGGTGACCTCGGCCCCGGGGGCCGGTGTTGAACACGGCCCCGGGGGCCGGTGGTGGGGCCGGCCCCCGGGGCCGCCCCCCCAAATGAAGCGGCCGGGCCCCCCAATTTGGGGGGCCGGGGGCCGGCCCCGGCCCCCCTTTTTTCGTATTGAGCACAACCCTACGGTGGGTTACTCAAGCTGTATACTATCGTGTAAAGATTATTTCTTAAAAGTTTTTCAGTCTTGCACTGTGCTACTGTGAAATCTGCTGATTCCAAAAATATAAACAACTCCTGTTTTCACCCTATTAGAACTGAGAAATTCCAATTTACTGGAACTAGTGATCAATGCCTAAAGTGCGTCTCCCTAAAATAACTTTGCGCAAATATCCCTATTGTATGTACGTTCGTATTTCTACATGTAAATTTGCTTAAACTAAATATAAATATATACTGGCCCTATAAGTGCTGGGACCTAATGTTGTTGCCCGGCCGGTTTTTTGACTCGGCCGGCCGGCGTCGAATGCTAAAATTCCCCATGCTAAGTTTCCCCAGGGGGAAATTCTGGCATGCCAAAATTTCCCCCTCTATATTAGCATAAAACATAAAAGGGGAAATTCTAGCATGCCAAATTTTCCCCCTAATATTTAGCATAAAACTGGAAGTTTTGGTATGCTGAAATTTTCACTTTCTTATTTTAATGATATAGCCGTAATTTAGAATTCACGAAGATCCTAACCTCCTTTTTCAAAAATCTTCATACAACCAGATTTTTCATAATGCTGATATTTGGAAGTATAGGTACATATATAATAGCAAGATGTTATTTAACGGTTAAATTTCCCACTTTAGCTAAACCATTTTTATTAAATATAAACCAAAAACAAGCAAGTATTAGGTTTAATGGACTTTCCTAATCGTATCTCTGGGCTTAGGTTTAATGGAATGATGGAATTCGGACTCTATGTAACGCTAGTTTTTAAAAATGGATATTTACTTTTGTTTCCCCTTACAATATAAAAGATTTAAATTTCTGCGTATCCACCTTTAACTTGAATTGAAACTGAAATCCGTTTTTCGATTCAGCTTTTCGTTAACTCAGTATAAGCTTACATCTTAAGCTTACAACTTTGGTTTATACTGAGCTAACGAAAAACTGAATCGAAAAACAGATTTCAAATTCGGGTTTTGCGATCTCGAAAACCCCTGGATACAAATTTTCAGCAAAATCGAAGACAAAAAATATTTCGGCTCCCCTTGGTCCCTCCTTACGAATCGAAAAAAATCGAAGTTCGCGAAATCGAAAAATTTTGCGATATTTGAACTCAGCTTGGTCGAAACTTTACCCACACCAAATTTCAGCTCATTTTATCAAGTTTTGCGGAATCTGGGCCTGGGGTGGGTTATCCTGAAAATATCCCATCCTTATTTCGCATCAAGAAAATTATGCTTTGTATCAGTGATGGAACCGGGTCACTTAGGCTTGACCCGGTGACCCGGTTGAGCCGTGACCCGGTGACCCGGTTGAGCCGTGACCCGGTGACCCGGTGACCCGGTTTTTCGGAAAATTCAAAAATTTGCGAAAATTTTTTGATTTTGTCTAAAAACACCAAATTTTTGGCTTCCATGCATCGCCACACGGAAAAGAATAACTATGACATGTTTGCTCCAGTTTTTTTAAAAGTAATAAGACTGTAGGATTTTCTAAATTAACGCAGAAATGAGTTGGCAAAACGAATACGTAATTTCTATCCATATGCAAAATTTTGCAGGGGCTAACATGTGCATACATGTCCAAAAACACTTTACTTCCAAATACTTTAAAATTTGGTTTTTATATTGTATTGTGCATATTGTTCACTTATATATCTTAACTATTTACCTTGGTTGCAAAAATATTAATCTGCAAACCATATTATTCTAAATAGATTTATAGAATAATCAGAAAACTGATAAAGCTAAACAATATATGTGTGATCTGTCAGAGATAGACTAGACAGATTCAAATAACCTCAAGCTGTGAAAGTGCTCAAGACTAAAATATAAGGAAAAAGCAAATTAATATTTCAAATAGAACAAAACTTTCAGCTAAAATTTTAGCTTTGTAAGTCTAAAATTTCTAAAATTTGTGGTAAATTCAGAAAACCGGGTCTTTTTTTAATTTTTTTAAGAATTTTTAAAAGCGCAGAACAAGCCGGCTCCTAAAAGGAGCATCATCCCGACGTTGATTTTAGTAAACTGTTTACTCGTACCGGCTTTGTATTGGCAATATTAGACTGGTTGCTTTCTTTCTCTCCTTTTCACTTGTTTCCAAATTCAGTCTCGTCTATCGGTGTTCTTGGGGGTTTCCTGAACTCCCTCGACTCTCAGAAGGCCCCGCAGAATGCAGTTTTTCTGGCGATTTGGGCGAACCAGTTTCTCAGCAGCGTCCACTGTCGATTCAGTGCAACTCAAAAATTCGACTCGGTAAATATTTGGTTAAGCACCCTAGTGTTGGTGTGCTTAAAATTTATTGAATTCATGAATTGAACGAAATTTCCTCTTCTATCTAGCACGGCATGGCGAAAAGGACAGTCACTTCCAAGAAGCAATAATTTTGCGCTTTTGTTTTACTTGTATTGTAAACTGAGTCCACAGACTCGAGCAAAACCTATTCAGTAAGAAACTCGTTTACCTGAAACCACATGATGCAACTAAGTAATTGCAGTGTTCCAAACCTGTCGATCCATTGCTTTTTGGATTTACTTCATCCCAACGTACCGCACAGTGTAGAGCGAAATGTACTACTGAAGAAAGTTTAAGCGCCTAATTTGCATATTGACACTGAAGCGTGTGCAAATTTTTCCATTTTCCATCTCAACCGGAGGGGGAAGTGCAAGAAAGTACAAGTATAACATAAATGAATATGAAGAGAGGGGGTTCTGTTCTAAAATTACTGCTAAGTATCAATTTTTAACTAAGTGGATATTGAAGCAGTGGATTGCAATTTGCAGCACTAACCAAAAAGTCAAGGATGAATCACTTTCGCCAATGCCCCCTCTGCACAAAAACGGAACCAAGAAATAGGCACAATGATAAGCATATGCGGAATTTTTCCTTGTTGCGCCGACGCAGTTCCTTTTGCTCCAGTTTCGATAACAGCTATCCCGCCTTTAGGCGGGATAAAAATGTAAAACTATATTGAAATATATAATCCACTCAAAACTGTTATAAACAGTGTGTGAATGTTAAATGCCTTAGGGGGAAAGGATTACATGCTGACGTCATGCTAAAGTTCCCCCTTACACGTAACAAATTTTAATACATATGCGTATTTATATGCATTATTAGCTAGGGGGGAAATCTAGCATGGGGGAAACCAGTTTCCCCCTATTTTTCGTGTATTTTGCAAAATATTTAGCATTAATTAATGCATACAATTACTCCTGGTTATGTATAACAGATAAAATCAAGTAATGTCCTTTTTCTGAAGACTGGCCGGCCGGCTGCTTCTGACCCGGCCAACAACTCTACTGGGACATGGTTCCAAAAGAACCGGTAGAACCGGAACCGGAACCGGAACCGGTAGGATTTTTAGAACCGGAACCGGTGGCTTTTGGAACCGGTGTCACAGGGAAAATGTTCCCCCGACAGGTGTCACAGGGAAAATTTTCCCCCGTGAAATCTTTCCCCCCGGAAAAATTTCACTAGGGAAATTTTCCCCCCGGAATATTTTCCCTAGGGCAATCTTTCCCCCCGGAAAAATTTCACTAGGGAATTCTTTCCCCCCGGAAAAATTTCCCTGACGTCGTAAATATTTTGCTGGATGGTATTAATTGTAGGAACTTTAACTAAACTTTACAGCTGTAACTCCTAATTTTTATGGTACATTCCCAATTATTTTTGTATATATTTATTCTTTCTTCCTTTCCACCCTTTAATATTGTTAAATTTAATTTACCTAAATTAAGCATATAAATAAATTTGTATTCAAGAAACAGAAGCTAGTCATATTTTATTTTTAAAGGTTTCGGCAGTTTATACAAATAAATTTAAATCTTTTGAATCCGAATGCTGAGTTTTCAACATAATTTTCAATATAATTTTGAATCTTATGTCCTATATTGTTAAAGATTAGAAAGATCAAAATCTAAAGATAAAACTAAGCTAACTAAAACACGCCTTGATTAAATTTTGGAATCATGAAAATTGGAACCATACCATGCCTACTTTGGTCGCTATATTTTCAACTATGAATCGGCGTACATATATTAACTAATGTAACTTGTAACTTCTGGTCTGTAGTTTAATGCTTTCTCTTATCAATAGAACTATAATTTTAATTTTGTAGAAGTTCCTTTCCCAATTGTAAGAGAAACGCAAGTTTTCAGATTTCTTGCAGACTTAAGGGGGGGTCCATTTTTGGGAGTTCCAGTTCACGATTTTAGTATCATGTTAAATTTTAATCCATCAAAAATTAAAAAATTTTAAAGGCCTAAATAAAAATTCTAATTCCAAGATACCGCAGTTTAACATAACTTTTTTAATGTAAAATTTGCCCATATTCATCAATTTTTGTCAGAAGATTTTTTGGCGCACGCGAAAAATGACAACTTTTTTCACTGCCTGTGTTTAACACATGAATCCTAAACTTTGAGGTGAAATTACTCGACAACCGTAAGACTTACGACTTTACTTTTAAAAACTCTTTAAAACATACCGTTTGGACAATAAAATATTTAAAAATCGGCGAGATCGGAGACAGTCGAAAAAATGACCAAAAATAAACCCCTTTAGCAAAGTTTCTCGCGGGACATCGGTTGTGTTCGATACCTATTATCAAACGTAGCTGGGGAACGTTTTTAGAAAGATACTCTTAAATCGCTGTTTTTTGGATCGCCATTTCCAATGGCAACCTTCTGCGTGCGACGAAAATGCACTACAATAGCCGGAACATTATTGGTCGTAATGAAATAGAATTAGATTAAAATATTAGACACACTGAAGAAGTGCGATTAAGGTTTGGGGGGTCGCTTTGGGTCAAAATCGATAGTCACAGATTTTGCTTATTTTCACACACAATATAGGTAAACATGTTCTCAAAAACAAGACAAAACATTAGAGTTTGAAATCAAACTGTGGCAGAGATATTCAGCTATAAAGTTGGAAAACTTGAAAATCACTGTGATTTGCCCTCCAACGTTATGTTGAGACAGAACGGCATCGAAATTGGTCAACTAATATGGAAAATTAATTCTGTGGGTAGGGTTGGCTAATATGCGGGTGTAAGATTGAAACGTATATTTTACTTACTTAGTATGCGGATTAAAAAGATTACTTTTAAAACGGCTACTAAAGTTGGTGGATTAAAGTAGAGCGATGAATTAAATAGAATTTAATCCAAAGTGACTTTAATAAAAGATCATTTCATTAACACTTTAATTCCACATTAAAGATGTACTAAAATAGATTTAAAATTAAATATAAACGTCATCCAATTCTTTTAATTAGCCTGATTAAGCATTAAGCCGTTTAATAAATACTTTGTTTCTTTTATGCAGATTAATTTTAATATTATTCTTAGTTTATGTAGATTGTTGAAGGTTGGGAAAGAATAGCGACGAATAAAATATTAAAATAATTGGATACGTAACATGAAAATATCTATAAAGTTTAACTACTATTACTATAAATGCAATACATTAAGCACAAAAATTTACTATTAGGGAAATTTTTCCGGGGGGAAAGAAATCTCTAGTGAAATTCTTCCGGGGGGAAAAATTTCCCTAGGGAAATTTTTCCGGGGGGAAAAAATTCACGGGGGAAAATTTTCTCTGTGACACCGGACCGGTTCTAATGTAAATTTTAGCTGTTTCAGGCCTGTTGCGGTTCCTTTTTTCCTTTTATTTCCTTTTTTTCGAGACCTTCCTTTTATTTCCTTTTTTTCGCCCAAAATTCCTTTTATTTCCTTTTTTTTCTGACTGACTTCAGTAAGTAGGAATTGACAAACTTTTTAAGCAAAATTTATATACGTTTTTGCTCATATTTTTTCAAAAATTTCCGGCTTCGCCGGGATGTGAACGTATGGATTTTAATTTCAAAGTTGGTTTTATATTTTGGACGTATATATTTAATAATAACTTGACTTGGCTTTACGTTTTGTATTTTGATCTATTTGGCTGGAAAAGTGTAGTTTTAAGCTATAGTAACGGTGAGTTTTTGCAGTTTCTAGAGTGTACGAAATAGCAAATTTTAACTATTTTATTCTTTTCAGCACATGTTATTTTTTGTTACGCAACGCTAAGATCATATAAATTTTGATGGTTGAAGGTCGATTCCAGGAATTTGCAGAAAATTTCGAACATTATCTAAGCTTCTCGTTTTATCGTTGAGATTTTGAAATATTAATCTGAAATAGTTTAGTGACAGCATGTTTTCTTTATGAATGCGAGCTTATTTATACAGTTTAAAAAAGTTAAATGTATTAGCGATGCGGAATTTGATAGGAGGTTCGTGTTAACCTGGACCGGTTCTATTTAATTTTGTCGTCCGAGATAATTGCTTTTCTTTCTGGAATAGTGAAAACTTCTGGAGCTAAAAGTTTTTGAACAAAAAATGTTTTTGCTATTTCAGTTTTAGTTCTCTTTCTCTTTTCTCACTTCTCAATTTTATCGACTACCGTCCCACCTAGGGTTTAAAGATTTTTGAAAAATTTTAATATATATAGACCCTCTCAATTTCCAGGCCCCGGCTCGGCTCCGGTAGTGGCGGCCCCGGCGCATCTCTAGAAACTACTTATAGTAGAAGAACATAGCTTCAGTGTTGCTTTTGAAGTGCCAGGCATTCCGTTACTTGAATCTGGACCATTTATATATTTCTCAAAAAATTTTGGAATTTTCGAACATTTGCCAGCACTTAATTTTTCCAAATTCCAACTTATAAAAAATCTGAAAATTTTCCAGCTTATCATAAAAATCTAAAAAGTCCACCGCTGTCTAGTCCCTGCCTACTAAGTCTGTGTATATGCATAAAAGTTTACAGGCGGCAGTACAGATTTCAGGAGCCATTTTCGGATGTCAATATAAAAAAATCGCTCGGCTTCGTCGAATCTATCCGATCAGAACAAATTTTTGAAGCAAAAATAATATTAATGCGTTTGCGTAGTAGCAAAAAATAGCCTTTAAAGTCTGTTATTTTTGCCAGTTTTCATCGGGAAAATTCCTTTTTTTCCTTTTTTCTGTTTCAAAATTCCTTTTTATTCCTTTTTTCTGAGGAAGGCCGCGCAACAGCCCTGCTGTTTGAAACTAAAATCAAGGTTTATTTTCTAAAATTTTAAAATCCTATTAGGAAATTAAATTTAGCATTTGGAATTTGAACTTCATTTTGGAAATTCTATTTAGATTGAAATTTTGAGGACAGCTAGGTTTTTGTGTAAAACGGTAGAAGATTTGATACCTACCTAGTTTATGGTATATTTTAACAGCAGTTTTAAGTCAATGTTTTAAGTTTTCAGGAAAGGTTATAACAATAAACGAATAACTAAGGTGTATTCGATGTTAGATCTTCCTCAAGGTTGACAAAGGTTAAGCATTAAGCCGGGTTCACACTGGAGTCTTAAGTCTTTAGTTTTAAGTCGTTAGTTTTAAGTCTTAAAGTCTTTTGTCTTGACTTGATTTAGTTCCAGTGTTGGGCGCGGGCCGCGGGTACCCGCGGGCACCCGCGGGTACCCGCGGGGCGGGGCGGGGCGGGCCAAAAATTAGTGCCCGCAGTGGCCCGCGCGGGCCGATGCGGGCCGATTTTTTGTGAGACAAGGTAAGAAAGTTTGAATGTTGGACGAATTCTAGCATTATAATGGAACTTTTCCTCATTGAAATATATTTTGTCTTCCTTTCCCCACTTCTCTTGTTCTTATAATTTTGAATATCACTCATTTAGTATTTTCTGCAGCTAATAAGTGGCGTTTGGTCTTGGTGCACTCGATTTGTTCAAATTGAAAACAAATGTTTACGATCTTTGTCTGCTCTTGCCACCTTAGTCCGTGTTACCCTATTTTTTAATAGTTGTCAATTGGTTGATCGTCCCTTTAGAGCGTCGTTTTTAAACGAAGTAGTTATCTCAAATTTCAGAATTGGAAAGAGATCAAGGTTTGCTTACAAGGAAACATTTTACTGGCGACATAAAACAAGCAAATGTATTTTCTAGCTTTTCAGACAGACCAGTTAAATTACAGACTGACAGTCTTTAAACACCGATTTCTCCTTTGACTTGACCATTGAGAATTTTGTGTGTACATAACACGTAAACATAGCAAATTTTAGATTTTTAAATTTGCTCAATTTCGGCACTTTAAGCATACTATTACATAGAAAACGTTTTATTGGGTTTAAAGCCAACCCGGACCCATCTTAGTCAACAATTGGCCATTTGACGAAATTGAAACTTTGATTGAATTTTACTTGATTTCGGTCACCTGGACAACACATAGAAAGATAAAATTTATACCGATAAAATAGAAATGTAGAATTTATACCGAATTGGCCAGGAGGCTCTACTGAGCTAAGAATTGCATGAATTTTCCTTTTGCTGCTACAAAAAATTTATCTTGAAATTTGGATCTTTTCTCGCACATGGAGTTTTCCCCACCGAGTCTAGATCATCCCCAGGTCGCACCACAGGCAGGCACTACAGTCAAATCGCACATGCCACCGCAAAGTTTAAGACATATCCTCTGCGTAACCGTAACTGTAATTCGTTTTGGGCAATGTTTGCCAGTAGTATATATAGGATTTCACTCCAAAATTCACCGAAATTTTCAAAGTTTCAAAAAATAGCTGAGGAGCAGCGGGGGACTACAATAATACAATTGATAGGCCAAAATTCTTACATTAGAAGGCATCAAAATTTGAAAAACGCACGACTGCAACTATGTAAATGCTTTTGAAAACAACAATCGCGCTTATATGGCAGTTTCTATGGAAAAAAAACGTCAAAGCAAGCTTATACTGAGTTGTAAGCTTAAGATGTAAGCTTATACTGAGCTAACGAAAAGCTGAAACGAAAAACGGACTCCAGGATCGTGTTCTACGACCCCGAAAACCCCTATATACATCTTTTCAACAAAATCGAACACAAAAAATTTTTCGGTTTCCCTTGGTCCCCCCTTAGAAATCGAAAAATTTCGAATTTCGCGAAATCGACAAATTTTGCGATATTCGAACTCAGCGTGGTCGAAAACATACCCACACCAAATTTTAGCTCATTTGGTCAAGTTTTAAGGATTTTGAGTACTGGGGGGCGTAAACGAGACAAGACCCCAAATTTTTTGGTTTTTGACATTTTATTTAGTAAAAGTCGTTGTTTCCTGCTTTAAATAATAAATTGTCATAGTTTAATTTCAACTCAAATTAGTTTCAAATAACACAGTACAGGCATTTTAACAAATTTTTCGAAGATCACAGAGTTTGTTCTTTTTGATATGTATGTATTGTTTTATGTACAAGGCAACCACCATATAAAAAATTTTCGCAGCATAAAATTGTCGGAAACGGGGGTTATTGCATCTCAAAGTTTGGTTTTCTAATGCAAATCATAAAAAACTTTGACATGACGCCATAGGTTAACGCGTGGGAGTCTGGGGGGAGGGTCCAAGCCTCCCCCCCCAGCCCGAACAAGGTACAAGCCCTATCGGCGTCGGGGACAGGGAGTAACGAAAAAATGGCCAAGGGGTAACCAAAAATTAGTTTTTACAGTAAAATTTCAAAAAATTTCCGGCTTCGCCTGAATTTTTTAGCTAACATTTTTAATTTTTCGGGAAAATCGGGCAATATTTTGAAATTTTTTCCAAAAATGCAAAATGTTTTGCAAATTTTGATAAAATTAGCCTTAATTTTTCGGAAAATTTTACAAACACATTCTTGACCATACTTGTGTTTGGGGGGTTTGGGGGGGTTTCATCCCCCCAGACCTGAGCTCACCCCCCCAGAGGGGTCCCTCACCCCCCCAGAGGGGTCCCTCACCCCCCCAGAGGGGTCCCTCACCCCCCGCCAGAATCAGGATTTTCCGGTAAAAAACCGGAAAAATCCGGTTTTTCGGCAGCCTTCGGCCGCCCTTCACCCCCCCCCCCCAAACTTCCCCTCCTGCACATGTCTGGACCCGACCCTATGTTAATGTATGCATGACGCACTGTAAGACACGTCCGACGCACTTTCAGGAATGAACTTTTCACAGCGAAAAACTGTAGTTTTTAGCATAGAAATGGCTATAACTTACGATTGGCTTTACGTAAAACCGTCAAATTTTACAGAAATGTGGATGCAGAGGCACTTCAGACTTGTGTAAAGTTTTATTGTATGAAATTTGGTCAATCAATAGTTACAGCTTTTCAAAGTGACGACTCCTTTTGCGTGGACAAAAGGTGACGCTGATTGGGCGTAGCTACTACACTCACAAATGCAAAGTTTCACAAAAAGGTTTTTATTAAGATAATGAACAATAAAGCAAAGCGTTGTTTGGAATGATTGAGCATACTGGGAAGTGAACAGCTTCTGTGCCAACAGTGGATGTGCAAATCCACTGGGATTAGCCGACAGGGACGCAGTGACCCCTCCTGCGCCAGGGGTTATCAGGCGCAGACGAAGTTACCTGTGGACCGGACCACTGGAGGTTTCCCCCTATCACCATGCCGTAATCAGTGCCACAGCTAAGTTGTATTTGTGTAACCTGCTCTGTTAATTAGCTGTTAAGTTAAACTATCTCAGGGGTAGACCAATGTAGGATAAATGTTTGACTCAAGGCTTGGGGGTGAAAAAGGTCCCCTGGGTCTTGTGTCAAACTAAAGAAGATTTTAAATTGCAAATTAATGTAAATAGTTTATTATATTTTGCATAAAGAAAGATAAGCACAATTTGTACCGAGATGTTACAACTCAACGGTTAAAACTAATTTTACAACTTTTGTGAGGGGACACCCTCCTAACAGACCGTATATTTCCTACTATCCTGTCTCAGTGCTCGCTATCCCTCCGACTCCATTTCTGCAGCCACTTTTCCCCCGTTTGTCTTTCGAGCGGGCTTTCAGTTTAGTTTTTCAGCCTACCTAGTTGCTATTGCCATGCGGGGGGCAGCTGCATTCGGAAAAACGAATGTAGTTGCCTTGGGAGTGACTGAAATAACCGTACGGTAGCTTGCTCGAGGATCACGTTTTCTGTCCGTGATCTTCTCCTCTCCGCCTCTCGACTGCGGTCTGCGGGGAGGACCACTTACGGGCCGCAGTGCGTGCCTACTAGTGGTGGGCCACTTGCAAAAAAATGCAAAGTTTTGGATGTTTGCCGTATGTTTAATGTCCAAATTCAAATTAAACCAGACAATAAACTAACGTATTAAAATTCATAGTCGTGCCAGGATCTTAAAATGTTTCAATAGCTTGTTGTTTGGTAAGAGGATGAGTGCATCCGCTGTTGGTCCGTCGATTAAGTCCTTCTTTGGAATGTCGATAACTCAGTGATTTTTGATTCATTTCGCCTGAACTTTGACGCCACAGTTGACCAAATGAAACCTGAGATGGGGAGTAGCGCCTGGTCACAGTTCGCTTTCTCGTAAATTCGGATCTAACGCGAATTCTGAAATTAAGAGTTTGGCATTTAAGACATGATGATGTAATCATAAATCATATATCGTAAATTCAATACATTTTCCTTCATGTATGTATATATGTAATTCGTTAACATCATTGGTTATCTTTTACGACTTTTGTCGTACTACAGTCTTTACGACTTTGGTCGTACTACAGTTACAAAATCCATGGTATGTTTTAACCTCGGTTAATTCATATTTCATGGTCCGGTTTTTCTTATGAATACCACAGAACAGTAGGTTATCGTTTATGATTGATCATTTATATTCATTTGTAAGTGTTATGAAAAATTGAATTATTTTACTATATGGAAATTTGTAAATGACATTCTAGTTTTGTAAGTGTCCGACCCAATCCCTATCCCTTCTGACCATGGATTGATCTTTGTTAACTCGGATCCTGTGTATGGGATTCATACACACGTTTTCCTTAATTCATGGCGACTACTAATATGGACAATGGCTCCAGGGCCTCTGTAGCGGGGGAGCAGAATATAAGGTCCACCAGTGGATCAGGAACAATGGCTTCTGAAACCCTCTTCACTGGGTCGGATACTAACATAGTAACTGTAGAAAAATGCGGTACACCTACCTGCAAACTATGCAAGTTACTTAAAGAGTCTTCCACTGTCAATAGTTTTATAATAGTTTTACATATAGCACTAAAAATTATTCTTGCTAATGTTGTGTCTAAAGATATTAGTAAAGCATTAAAGTTATTTCTTAAAAGAATGAAAGCTTATTGCCATACTATTTCAAAATATAATCATGGCTGCAGTCCTTTCTGGATAATCGATAATAGCAATGAAATTATTCGATCTTTAAAGAAAATTTCTACAGTAAAGTCTGCAGCTTCTATTTACACTTTTTATTTTACCCAATTGTATACTATCTTAAAACAGGAAAATATCTTTTCAGCTATCGAAAACATTTCTAAAATATGCTTTGGTACTAATACCAGACGCTTGGTCTTTGTGTATAACGGAGCGTATTTTAACGATAACTGTAAATCTAAGAAAAATGTAGACCAATTGGAACTTTGTTACTTAATAAAATGGTTGCTTGAAAATTGTTTTTTCTCTGTAGGAGGGAAGGTATTCAGACAAATTATTGGAATACCTATGGGTACAAGTAGTGGACCGTAGCAAACACTAGCAAATTCAGTACTTTTCTGTTATGAGTTCAAATATGTTAAAAGTTTAATTTCAAAACGTGATTTTACTTCTCTAAATAAATTAATGAATGTATTTAGATACATAGATGATATAACAGTAATTAAGGATAACAGTTATTTTCTAAATAATTGGATTTATATTTATCCTATCGATCTTGTGCTTAATTTGGTAAACGTTACCCCAAATGAGGCAGATGTGTTGCATATCAATATCAAAATTAAAAATAAAGTTTTTATTACTACACTTTATGATAAAAGAAAGCAATTTTCTTTTAAAGCACATTCTTTTCCAAGCGTAGAAAGTAACATATCTACGAAAAGTTGTTATAATGTATTTTTAAATGAGATTATTAGAATATCTCTAATTTGTTCGAATAAAGTCAACTTTATTTTTAACATTGAAATGTTAAAACAAAAGTTAATGTATAAAATTTACACAAATAGACTTTTAAAATTATATTTTCTAAAGGCTGTCAAATATCCAAATTTTAATAAGGATATCAACATAGACCCTTTAGCTGCTTGGAAAGTTCTTTCGTAAAAAGTTATTTAAAAAATTTAATTTAAAAATTGACTTTTACCTCTAAATTATCTCCAGCGGATATTGATATCACAAAGTTTATATATTCCTGTATGTATTTGTTTAACTATCACTACTTGAGGGACCGGCGGCGAAACTATTTTTCTATGATTTCTTAATTGGGGAATACAAGATCTAAAAGCTTAATTCCATACTCCTCCACTGATAAGCCGCGGGTACGAGAATCAATTCTGGTAGAGATAGCAAGCACGCACTAACAAAGATTGTTTATTTGTTTTTGGTTTTATGTTTTCTATATTTCAGACGACCGGTTTTTGTTTTGAATTTGATCACAAGTTCGAAACATTTACATTGAAAAAGAAAAATCATATACTTATGTATTTAATGAAAATTAATATATCCCTACTTAGTTCCTATAGGACGCCCAAAAAATGTGTGTACGAACTTTGACCGTTTATAGCAGATTAGCCTTTGGAGTAAACCCCAACAATGTATATATTTTTAGAATAGTCCGGAACTCGAGATTTCGAAAGTTCGGCAAAATTACGTGTTTCGTTTACGGAAAATCCGGCCCGAAAATCGGTTAGTTATTGGTGTATTCAAGGAAGAAATTGTAGATTTAAGTGGAGAAGTGGTGTCGTTAAGTGATAACGACAAATTTTCGTGGGAGGGGGTAGTTAATTGTCGGTGTACATTTGTAAGTCTTTTTGTTTCTAGATTATGTTCTTTTGTTCAGCCAGTCCGGTGGAAGCAGCGAAAAGTGTACATATTCATGTTTGTGTATATTTCTAAAGGGAGTAGTTCTACATGTCCATGCATGTGTGTATTAAGAAGTCTGAGCGAAAGAGTGTGTGTGTGTAAATTCCAATAATTCTACATGTCCATGTGGTGTGTGTATGAAGGGTGAACCGTATGAAGAAGTGTGAGGGAAAGGCGTATTCCTAGTTGTCATACATCCTAGTTGTCATACACGCTATAATTGGACATTAAGAAATCACGTGACAGTTGAATGCTCCGCCCCAATAAGAAAATTTCTTCCAATTTTGTATGCCCCAATTTTAAAAAAAAGGATTAAAAAATTCATACCCTATTTTTGAAAAAACTTCCAAAAAATAAAATATATATACACATAGCTGTATATATTTTACATGAAATTAACTTCAACATCATTCACGACTGAATCAGTCTGTGTTTAAAAATTAGTTGGAAATTTAGATATATGTATTAATAGACACTTTTTCATTAAAAAAATCAAGTTTAAGTTAAACGTTAAAATAAGACATAAAATAAGAAATAAAAGAAAATTTTAATACTTCCAAATAAATTTGTATTAAATTTTAGAAACGTTAATTTTCTTATATATACTAAATATTGCATATACTGCATATACTTGCATATACTTAATGCGCCTTTCAAAATGTTTGGCCGGCTCCACCGACACAAATCCGGAAAGCTCCCTGGGAGAATCCGAAATTCCGTTACTGAACGGGGAAAATTCCGGAATCACCGTTACGGAAACCCGTTACTCGAATAACGGATTATAAAAAATTTGAAATTGTCAGTTCAAGTGGGGATAACGGGATTCCGGATTCTCCCCAATCCGGTGGGGAGATTCCAGATGGTCTGAAATTTTGGCGGGAAAATTAGCGAAGGACCAGGAAAAGCAAGAAAAACGCCTGTATACTACGAAATTGTATTGATTTGACCACTATTTATAGTAGGAGCATTCCTAGGACTCCTAATTACCGAAATCTCTATGGAGAACTGGTAATTTAAGCTGGTGTACACAAAATTAATGCTTTCCACCTTGAATTATCAACTTTTCAGTATTAAAGAATCGTAAGAACCTAATTGTTCATGCAAAAACTTTATGTCAGCATTCTGCCTAACAATTACGTAGTGAAAATGTGCCCAATAGCAAAATTACTGTTGACTCCATTTGTGAATTGTATTTGATTGTATTGATTTGTATGGTATATGTATTTGAACGAATTAAATATACTAGGATTGCCTTGCGAGTTGCAACCCCTACAATTTAGGGTAACTACATACTTTAGGCAGTGCAGTCAGTCAGTTTTGTTGACCCCAAAACCCCAAAGGAGCATCGTCCGAATAATCAACAAATTTTAAAAAAACCAGCTTTGCGTCAACAACTGGCTGGTTGCCCCTGTTTTTTTCTTAATACAAAAACAGATAAAAATGATTGGCTTCCATTGTGTTGTGGGGATGGGGAGACTTGTAGTTGATCACTGCAGTAAATGTGAATATTGCGTATTTGGCCATGTTTGTTTTGTGTAGTTGTATCGTTGCAGCCTGTGATTCGTTCCTTACCGACGACGTTCCTTACCTACCTACCAACACACGCTTTTAACTTGCACAAAAAGCAATATACAAAACCGAGACAACAGGCAAAACAATAAAACGGAATGTATTTACAGAAGTTACAGAAAACCACGTAGAAACTCAGGAGCAAACATTGCTAATTCGGACAATTCAAGCACATTTTCAATGCAGTACACATTCAAGTCACCAATCAGTCACATACCGCTACAAATAAGTGCAGCACCACAGAGCAGTAGCTGTCGTGCGACATGCTCTATGATGGAGACATTTGTATCGGCTCCCTTCATTCAGTTCGACTGTACATAATCAATTTTCAATATAAGTGTCTGTATGCTGGTCCATGGTCCCGGGTCAGCCACAAAGTGCCGGGGCATTACATCAAAAGATGGGCAACCCTCTTCTTTGACGAGGCCCTTTATTCTGGGTTCAGAACAATTGTTCATTGTCCCAGGTCAACTGCTAGTGGACTTCTTGAGCAAGTGGACTGTTCGCAGATCAGAGACCAAACCCGGCAAATCCGGCGCCCCCGAACTACCGTTTCATTGCTCAAGTGCCATGCAGCGGAGGACTATCTAGATCCCCTCTTCCTCGTCAAAGCCCTCAATTCCGGGTTCAAGACATAGCAGACAGACAGGTGAATCAAATAAGTCAACGGAAAATAGTCGAATTAGCAATGAGCCTAATATGGATAATAATACTTGAGCATTAATACAGTTCTAGCAAACCTAGTTTTATGCACAGCAAGAACACGACACCACACACAAGTAGTAAACACCTAGCAGTAGTTTACACTACAGTAGTAAACACGACCAATTACACATCAATGTAACAGTGTAATCCGATATATTAATAACGAGTACATAACAAATGCAATGCTAATTTGAACTTTAATGAAGTCTAAACTTTTTCGTAATACTAGTTAAGCTAATCAAAAATTAGTCACATACCGCGACAAATAAGTGCAGCACCACAGAGCAGTAGCTGTCGTGCGACATGCTCTATGATGCAGACAGATTTGTACCGGCTTTCTCAATAGCAGCTTATGCTATCATCACTACATTTCTAAATTTGTGCATGTATGTGTAAAAAGAATATATAAAAAGAAATGATAAAAATAAAACCAACGAGTATGTATATATGTATACAACCACAAAAAACCAAACCAGAACCAAATGAATACAGTGTAACGAACAGCGCAGGGCAAACAGTATATCAACAGGTAAACATGTACATGCAGATACATAAATTAAAAAATGTAGCCCATGAGATTAATGCCGAGTGCAGACTATTAAATTAGCATAATTTACAAATCGTACTATGCCCTATAAAACATTTCATACTATTTGTTAGTAAAAATACTATTTATTAGTGTTACGTTCTAGCTATCACAAATCAGTAACATACCGCCGCAAATAGTACAGCACCACAGAGCAGTAGCTGTCGTGCGACATGCTCTTTGATGAAGACAGATTTGTATCGGCTATGCTATGTCTACGCTACCATCAATACATTTCTAAGTGCATGTGTGTGTACAAATGCGTCCAAGAAAGAACAGCATATACAAAACCAAAGAGTAAACAACACACATTAATGAAACCAAAAACAAATGAATAAATTGTACGCACGGAGCAAAAGACACAATAAAGTCGTAAACATGTACATCCAGATACATCAGTTAAAAATGCAGTCCACGATTATGCCGAGCCAAGATTATTCAAGTTTCGCATAAATTTACAATTCTTACTATAAATTTACAATTTACAATTCTTACTGGAGTCTAACCTATAAATATTGTTTATTATGATTACATTGTAGCTTATCAGAAATCAGTAACATACCGTTACAAATACTACAGCATCATAGAGCAGTAGCTGTCGTGCGACATGCTCTTTGATGCAGACAGATTTCTACAGGCATCCTCACTAGAAGCTTATGCTATCATCAATATATACATTTCTAGTGCATGCGTGTGTAAAAATTATACGCCCACAAAAGAACTGCATGATATACAAAACCGAACAGTAAACAACACAAACTAATAAACCCAGAAACAAATGAATAAATTGTATGCACAGAGCAGTAAAAAAACAACAAAGTGTCGTAAACATGTACATGCACAACATCAGCTAAAAATGCAGTCCAGGATTATGACGAGTCAAGACTATTCAAGTTTATCATAGTTTACAATTGTTACTTTGTAGAAACTGCAGCCTAACCTGGTTCATACTAGCATATAAATACTGTTTATTATGATTACAATAAAGCTAATCATAATTGGTACCGAATACAAATACTACAGCACCATAGAGCAGTAGCTGTCGTGCGACATGCTC